>NW_021026872.1:326444-343956 GCF_004153795.1 Camellia sinensis
GTGAGGAAGTACTCCGAGAGTTTCATCATTCGCGCCTTGCGGTGCATCCGGGAGGTACTAAGATGTATCGGGATTTGGGTCGCCAGTTTTGGTGGCGAGGTATGAAGAGAGATGTGGCTGTTTTCGTATCCAGGATTTAGTACCAGCTCCATTAGTAGTGAGAGGTACTTTTCTGTTTTGCAACTCGGTTGCTAATGTGTTGATAGACATGGGTTTCATGGTTGGTTTAGTGTATTTCTACTGGGCTGTGGCTCACCCTATATGGGAATATCATTTTCAGGTACAGGTAGCATGCCACCTCCAAGGACATAGCTTGGGAGGCTAGAGGCGGACACACTTTTGTCGTTTTACTTTTTGATGTATTACATGTAAATTCAAGCCAAGGGCTTAATGTGTAATGAGTTAGTACTCTTTTGTTGTAACCAAGTGTTAACTTGGAAAGCTGTAAGCCCTTAGGGCATTTGCTTTTGTTGTCAACATGTAATACTTTTGTAATGGAATTCTGATAAATGGAAGAATGTGGAACTTTTACATATCAATGCATGTCTTATTTGATGGGTTAATGTTATTTATTTTGAGGGCGTTACACCCCTCTCACGAATCAACCAGCTGGTGGACTTGACCACTGGCCATCAGAGGTTTAGCTTCCTGGATGCATGTCGCGGCTACTACCAGATAGCCATGTATGAACCAGACTGAGAGATCACTTCATTCACCACTCCAAGAGGCCTATATTGTTACAGAGTCATGCCATTCGGACTGAAAAATGCTGGGGCAACCTTCCAAAGGATGGTAACCAAGATGTTCGCTCCCTTTCTAGGTTGCACCATGGAGGCTTACATAGATGATATGGTGGTAAAGAGCAAGGAGAAGTCTCAACACCTCGCCGACCTAGCAGAGATGTTCGCTACACTTAAACATCACAAGCTTCGTTTGAATGCCTCCAAGTGCGCCTTTGGAGTCGGCACCGGAAAGTTTCTGGGTTTTTTGGTCACAAACCGAGGGATTGAAGCCGACCCATCCCAAATCAAGGTGATACAAGAGCTGGAGCGCCCAAACTCCACGAAGGACATGCAACATCTCGCCGGGATGGCGGCCGCGCTGAATATATTTATAAGTCGGTCTTCAGATCGTTGCAAGCCCTTCTTCAAAACTTTGAAGGCCAAGTTCTTCTGGGATGACGAATGTGACCGTGTGTTGGCGGATCTAAAAGTGTACCTGTCCTCAGCCCCTATCCTGGTTACACCAAAACCGGGCAAAGAACTGTAACTCTACTTAGCAGTCTCTCAACATGCGGTGAGCGCGGTTTTGGTCCGTGTTAAAGGTACCCATCACCTTCCCATCTTCTATGTAAGCAAGACCTTGCTCCCGGCTGAATCAAGATATATGCCGCTAGAAAAATTAGCCCTGGCCCTGATGATGGCTTCCAGAAAACTGGCACACTACTTTCATGCCCACACAATAATGGTGCTAACCAAGTTTCCACTCAAGGTGCTCTTTGAAAAGGCAGACTTTACCGGGAGAATTTTGAAATTGTAGAATTGGGGCAATACAACATCAAGTTCCAACTGCATACCGCGATCAAGGCTCAAGCTCTTACAGACTTTGTGGCGGAGTTTGCCCCTGGAATGCATCCGGTTTGCCCGGTTGATTTGGCTACTGCGGATTTGGCACAGCCCATGTGTAAACGTCCCCGAACGTCCCGAAAAAAATCCCGTTTTGTTCATTGGGGCTTACTACAGTTTATTGGACTCAATGTCACGGTCCTGTATCTAATCTCGCAGAGTGCAATGCAAGACCAATGAATCATCAAAGAGTCCAAATCCGGCAAATCGTTTTGAAAAATTGATTTTTGGAAAGAAGTGCCAAACATGGACTGCTTTGCCAGATACAGAGTTGCCACCTAAATGTTTTATTTTGGGAGAATTTAGGAAACCCTAATTCGTGCCTAAGGCCACGTGTCCATCATCACCAAAGTTGCCTCAGCTCGGGAACTTGGGTACGATTGGGGAAGGTCACTTCGTGAGCACCCCCGCTCGCCCGATCCAAGATCGGCCTCTACTAACCATGATATCGAGTTTTGAAAACATTATGTGCTGTTATTCTGGTTATTAGCCTAGAATTACTATGTGATGCACACAACATACAAGTATAGACTGGATCGTTTGAGTTGGAACAAAACATTTCATGTTTGTTCATTTGAAAGATGGTTTGATGGTGCTACTCGCAAGTAGGCTAAGACGTGGATTTGCCCCCCTCAAGCGGGGTTAAGAAAACATGATTTTACCACTCTTAAGTGGGCTTAAGACTCTCAATTGGTGAATTGTTCCAATTCAAATAACCCAACCTGCACCCACAAGCATTTCGGCAGTTATATCACATAAGCAAATAGCCTCATGGTAAGCATGTTATCATGGCAGTCACTCACACACATGCAAGGATACTAAAGCATAAATACTTACCGAGTACTCCAAGCCAAAGAAAGAAGCTAATTAGAAATCATGCATTAATCCTAACTATGCTGAAATGCCTAATGCAACACATACAAAAATGCAACTAAGATAGGCTCGACTATTCTAAAATGACATATGAAATGCAACAACTGATACATGTATTTAACTCGGAATTGAAATACAATGTAGTTAGTATGATGCGCCGAGCCCGATGCATGCAAGACAGATAAATGGATGCAAACATGCGAGCATAAGTATGCTAATTGAAACGTGCCCTAAACTAACCATCATAAGCTAGTAAATAAAAGGGAGAAAGACATGGGGTTGGAAGGCATGCATCACACACGCACGCACACTTATTACAACATTGCCCTCCTCGGAGGGTCCGAATGAATAGTACAGAATAAACTAGCTAATCTAAGCTAATTAAACTAATTATTACACAACATTAATTAATTAACGAATTAACTAAGTAAGTAAGGAAACTAGCATGTAAATTAAACAAAATGGATTGCCTCAGCTCTGCTCTGAATGATAGGGATGCAAACATGCTCAAGTCGCCTTGTCGGGAAATCCATCGTGATGCCTCGATTTGCCTCTGTTTGCACCTGGTCCTAAAACACTGTACAAAGCTCCAGAAGGCTGCTGACCAGTTTTTGCTGCTAGTTTTCGGTTTGCTACAACAGAGAGGGCGAAAGGGGCATGGCAAAGCATTTTCAACATATGTGTGCATGACCGCTCTCCCCATCATTGCATAAACTCCAGGGAGTGTAGTCCTCGATCCTCGTGCCACCAATCACGCATCTCGATGCATGATGGCCGAGGAGTCGGATTGCACGACTCGATGTAAGATGAATGCACATATAAACACAACAAGGCCTAAACTCCATCATGGGTAATCTGGAGTGTCGGCGACCGAGAATCGAGGCACGTTTCGTCACTTGAAGTACGAAACATCCCTCGTTTCCCGTGTTTGGACTAAATCTTATTCCAAACACAATGTAATATACACGGCATACACAATACGACTAGCATGCAACCCTAAACGCAATGCAACCTAATCATGCTAGCATGCGAGGGATGATATGCAAACATGCAACTAGCATACACAATGCTAGGAACTAAAAATGGCATACTGAATGCACATGAACTATATGGAATACGCAATGCACATACGAAGATAGACATGCACGAAGACATGAACAAGGCATACACAATGCGACGATCAAGCATGATAATCAAATGGGAGTTAAACTAATTATTACACAACATTAATTAATTAACGAATTAACTTAGTAAGTAAGGAAACTAGCATGCAAATTAAATAAAATGGACTGCCTCCGCTCTGTTCCGAATGATAGGGATGCATGTATGCTCAAGTCGCCTTGTCGGGAAATCCATCGTGATGCCTCAATTTGCCTCTGTTTGCACCTGGTCCTAAAACACTGTACAAAGCTCCAGAAGGCTGCTGACCAGTTTTTGCTGCTAGTTTTCGGTTTGCTACAACAGAGAGGGCGAAAGGGGCATGGCAAAGCATTTTCAACATATGTGTGCATGACCGCTCTCCCCATCATTGCATAAACTCCAGGGAGTGTAGTCCTCGATCCTCGTGCCACCACAAGGCCTAAACTCCATCATGGGTAATCTGGAGTGTCGGCGACCGAGAATCGAGGCACATTTCGTCACTTGAAGTACGAAACATCCCTCATTTCCCGTGTTTGGACTAAATCCTATTCCAAACACAATGTAATATACACGGCATACACAATACGACTAGCATGCAACCCTAAACGCAATGCAACCTAATCATGCTAGCATGCGAGGGATGATATGCAAACATGCAACTAGCATACACAATGCTATGAACTAAGAATGGCATACTCAATGCACATGAACTATATGGCATACGCAATACACATACGAAGATGGACATGCACGAAGACATGAACAAGGCATGCACAATACGACGATCAAGCATGCGACAACATAGATATGGCATACATAATGCAAGATGGACTTAAACTAAAATGAATGGGCCTCAGCCACACTCAAATCAGTGGCCATACATGATGAAAATGATGCAACAACACACATGCAAACATGCACAAATGCAAGGGACCAAACCTAAGGCACAAAGTGCAACTCCACCAAAGCATGGTAAGCATGAAATATGGCATACAATCACATATTTTCCAGCTCTAAAATGACATGCAAGATGGTCCCGAATCATGTAAACACCTCACACAATGCATGCTAGATGGCCCGGATACCGAAACTATTGAAGTGCATTACACTAAAGGTATGTAAAGCAATGCACAAATGACCAAACCAGCCCCAAACAGTCCCTATGCAGGCCAAAACAGTAGCAAATATGGACTAAAATGATGGCTCGCAAAACATGGAAATGAAGCTCATGCAATAGCCCAAAAATGAGGCATACAAGCACAACTCTCAAACGCATTTAAAGAGTGGAAAACATGGGAGCATGGCAACCCTACATGCTCTGAAATCATGGTAATAATGATGCTAAATCATGTCAAAAGCCCAAACAACACATGCTAGTGGACCCGACATGGAAAGCTAGTAAGCTTGATTGAACTATGACCATATACAACAATGCATGCATGACCCAAAACACTTCACAAAGATCTAATGCAGCCCAAAATATGAATAAAATTAGTTTGGATCATGGCCAAAATATGCTAGAATCAAGGGCTAAAACAACATGCAATGTGAGCTAGTGAACATGAATTACACTGCAAGCATATGAAGCATTCAAGAGGCCACTAAACTAGAAAAATTCAGAGACATGGCATGCCAAATAAAGTCCAAAAACCCACTGAAACATGATCAATGCATGCAAGAATGATATGCTCCTTTGATAGGCTATAAGAGGGGTTGTTCTACACATGCAAGAAACACACCCAAGGTGACAAAACCAACTCTGGACAGAGCCTATGCAGGCTCTAAAAGTCACTGAAAAGGGCCTAAAATAAGGCTTGGAGGTGTGCAAATGAGGGCTCCTTTGTAAGGCCAAAAATGCTAGTAAACAAGACAACAAGCGAGAGGGTCACCCCTCTCTGATTTTGGACCTCAAAACCACATCCCAACCACTAAAAATATGCTGGATTTCAGTGGCTAAAGGGCCAAACAAAGCCCAATCCAAAGGCCCTAAGGCATGGCTCAAAACAAGGAAAAATGAAGCATGCAAGGTGGTAGATGACCCCCAACAGGAAAATGACCTTAAACAAACATGGAGAGTGCTTAAAAATAAATCTTTTTTTAGTTGAAAACCAACCTCAAATATGTATGAAAATAAGGCTAAGAAATGGATCAAAATAAAGCTCAAAAGAGGGAATAAGTGTGTTACCCTTGTAGCTCAGCAAGACAGCAGCTTTGAGACCAAAAATCCAGAACTTCAACCTCTGAAAATGACCTTCAAGGACCTCAAAGCAATGGTGGAGGTGTTAGGCTAGGAGGTGGTGTGCAAAGGTGCAAGAACCAATCACTTTCTAAGCCTAAGTGTAGAGATATAGAGAGATATATACTTTTCCTTCAACAAATTTCTGAACCCTCTCTAAGGAAGAAGAGAGCCTCTCTTATAGATAAAGGAGGCCAAAGCCTCTCCAGGAAGCTAAAAACCAAGGCCAAAGATCCTCCATACACGTGTATGGAGGATGCAGTCTGTGCCTTCCAGCTGGCACAGCTGGCAACAACTCACAGAGACAAAACAGGAAGAAAGGGGTCAACCAGTTCAGGTGGTCGGCCAGCCAGTTCAAAAGGGTCAACTCAACAAAAAGTGGTCGACAACCCCATTTGGTGGTCTCCCAACTGAATGCAAGCTAGTGGTGTGGTGGGAGACCAGCAATTGTGGCCCAAAAATGAGGGAGACCAGCTATCTGACAAGAAAATTGGTCGGCAGGGGAAAAGTGGTCTCCAAGGAGAAAAGGTGGTCTCCCACCCTTGTACCACCTTCCAAACAATGAAAACAAGGTCCATGCCAAAAATGATCCAAGACAGATGTAAAACGAGGGTTCGGGGGTCAAAACGCGCAGCCGGGTGCCCCGAAAATAGGCCGTTAAGCATCGAAAGTGGCGTGCGAACACAAAGGTGGTCTCCCGGGCCACAGTGACCCTCTAGATAGAGGAAAAAAGGTGTGTGCCAAAAATCGTTCCAAACGGAGAAAGTTAAGCGGTCCCGAACTGCGATGCACGGCCAACGGCTCTGAAAATCGGAAACTGGTCTCCAAACGGGAAAAGTGGCCAACGACCACGAAAAGTAGCCTACGGCCATTGAGAGATGGTCTACGAGACCTCTCCCTCCCTTCAAGAAGAGAAAACAAGACCTGGTTCGTAAACCGAGGCAAAGCACAAAAGGGTCCCGAGGTACGGGGGTAAGGCTCTCAGCCGAAACTCTGAAATCTCAGAACGAGCACAACATGCACCATCACCGAGCACTCAATTGATGACGTCTGAGTCTTAAGGTAGGTCAAAAATGAGGTGTCTACACCATGGTTTAGGCAATAAAGACAAGTGTTGGATCACAAATGGAAAAAGGGCAAATGGCAGCCGAACTGGAGAAGCCGGATAATTCATCGAAAGGCAAGCCTAACCAAGACATGGAAAGAGACCAAAATGAACCAATCGGAACCTTGGAGTTAAGAAGCTCCCAAAACCCATCGGATTGCTAGAAGTTGTTCATTGGCGAGATGTGGAAGCTCTTCGTCTATGGGGCCTCCAACAGACATGGCGTCGGGCTGGTTATCGAGCAAGCAATTACACTCGGCTTCCCGGCATCCAACAATGAGACGGAATACGAGGCCCTCCTTGCCAGGCTGAGGAGTGCATTAAGAATGAAAGTGTCGGCTCTCATGGTCTTCAGCGACTCCAAGCTAGTGGTCAATCAGGTCTTTGAGGAGTATGAAGCTAGGGATAAAAGAATGGCCAAGTATCAGGCGCTGGTGCGCGCAGAAATCAAAAAGTTCGCCGCAATAAAAGTGAGTGCATAGCTGATGAGTGCATAGCTTGGCTTGTTGAGGAGGCACAGATTGGGCCTACTTTGGCGTCAGAGGCTTCTACCAGCTCTGGGAGGGGACGTAGGAACACCTGACTACACCCCAAATTTATTTGCTTTAATCAGTACTTTCAAGTTTTCTTTATGAATGTAATAAAAAGCAACTTCAATTTGTATTCAAGAGTAGGAGAACTCTGTACTGAAATCAATGTAATTGAAGGTGTGGGTACTAAAAATTTTCCGTTTGGTCCAAAAACGGTCTAAGTTGTAAAAAGATTAATTTGAGCAAAATCAACTTTTATTAAAACTTTTCAAAACCATTTTCGACATGGATCAGAACTGGACATGCCTGAGATCTGTCACTGAGATGCACAATCCCGGATCCTAGCAATTGGAATGTTGTCCCTAGGCTGAATAACACTGCACTGGAGATCACAACCGAGCTCTTGAATGCAGAATAGACGAAGATGGCCAATAAGATCAAATGGACAAAGCTGATCAAGGAAGTGTTTATGGCTGGACTTCAGGATGAAGTTGCCTACGTATCCCAAAAATGGAAATCAAGCCTTACGTAGTTCGGTTTGGGTTCACTCGTGTATTAACACTCTACTTTTGCGCGCTAACTTTTGCCAAGGCCGCTCTTTTTGGGTTTTCAACCTTGCGAGCTCAGTTTTTATAATTTCAAATTTTTCATGCTCTAACTTTTGCCTAGATCGCCTTTTCGGGTTTTCGGTCTAGCAAGCCATTCAGGGATAATATTTCTTCAACTTGTCCATGTTGATCGGCTGGGAGAACTCTAGGCCATCTAGGTCCATCAGAACAACAGCTCCACCCGACCAGATAGACTTGATGATATAAGAACCAGTCCAATTGGGTCTGAACTTGCCCCTAGGGTCGTAGATGGGAGCTCGGTTGTCTTTAAGCACCAGATCCCCTTTCTTCAAATTCCTAGACTTAACCTTCTTGTTGAAAGCCCTGGCAATTCTTCATTGGTAACCCTGAACATGGTACAGTGCTTTCAGCCTTCTCTCGTCAAAGAGCATGAGTTCTTCGAACCTACTTTGCTGCCAATCTGCCTTAGCTATCTGACACTCAGCCAGTACTCGCAGTGACGGAACCTCAACTTCGATAGACAGAATAGCTTCCATCCCATAAACCAAGGAATACGGAGTTACCCCAGTAGAAGTTCGAATTGAAGTCCGGTAGCCCCACAGAGCAAATGATAGCTTATTTGGCCAGTCCCGGTAGGTTTTCACCATCTTTTGCAGAATGTGTTTGATGTTCTTGTTGGCGGCCTCAACTGCTCCGTTGGTCTGCGGCCGATATGTAGATGACTTATGAAAGCCACATTGTACTTGTCCAACAAGTTGATCACTTCCTTCTTGAAGTGGGAACCATTATCTGAAATAATCTCATTCGGGACCCCATAGCGATAGATGATGTTGTTCCTGATGAACTTTGCAACATGTGATGCCTTCAACACCGCATAAGATTGGGCCTCAACCACTTCGTGAAATAGTCTATCACGACCAGAATGAACTCATGCCCATTGGACCCCTTTGGGGTGACAACCCCAATCACATCAATCCCCCAGACTGAAAACGGCCATGGCGAAGTCATGTTGTATAGCTTCGACAGTGGAATGTTCATGCGATTTGCATGGATCTGGTATTTGTGGCATCGCCGGACAAAACCAATACAATCCTCCTCCATGGTGGACCAATAATAACCCCGTCTAAGGATCTTCCGGGCTAGCATCACCCCATTTATGTGCGCTCCGCACTCTCCTCCATGGATGGCCTCCATCAGGCGCTTCGATTCTTCAGCGTCAACATGCAGTTTATGCATCCCAAGATGACCTTTTTTGTACAGTTTACCCCCGCAGACGATGAACTGAGCAGCCATTCTTCGGATTGCCCTCTTATCTTTGGCATTTGTCCCTGGTGGATACGCCTTTTTTTCCAAGAAGTTCCAGACATTGTAATATCAGGGGTTCTCATCTTGAACCGCATCTATGGAAGCAATCAGCTCGTAGGCCGGCACAAATTTCTGTTCGATGATGATCGGACGTATCTAGACTCCGAAAGGGATGTCTATCATAGAAGATAGAGTTGCTAATGAATCTGCGAACCTGATGCTCTCTCTTAACAGATGAGCGAAATTCAACTTCTCAAACCGAGGAATCAGCATGTCCAAGGTCTGGTGGTAGATTCTCATCTTTTCTTCTTTGACTTTCCAATCTCCTTTAGCTTGAGATACAACAAGGTTCGAGCCCCCGATGACGTCCAATCGTTTTGCCCCTAGTTCTAGGGCCGCTTCTAACCCAGCAATGCATGCCTCGTATTCTGTTTCATTGTTCGATACTTTGAACCGGAGTTTGAATGCTAAGGGTATGAGGGAATTGTCGGGTGCTATCAGCAACACCCTTATCCCATACCCGTATTGGTTTGACGCTCCGTCAAAGTACATAGTCCAAGTATCTTCTTCGACGTGCAGAATGGCCTCGTCTAGGAACAGATACTCGACTACTTCATCCGCTTCCACTGGGTGATCGGCAAGGGACTCCGCTACTGCTCTCCCTTTCACTGACTTGCGCGTCACATATTTCAGGTCGAATTTGGAAAGCAGAAGCAACCAATGGGCTAGCCTACCCGCAAGTGCTGGGTTCTCGAAGAGATATTCGATGGGATCTAATCTCGAAACTAGTATTACAGAGTGAGCTAACAGGTAGTGCCGCAGCTTCCTGGTAGCCCATACCAAAGCCAGACAAGCCTTCTCCAGCGGAGTGTAGCGGGTCTTGTAATCCAGCATTTTCTTGCTCAGGTAGTAGATAGCTCTCTCCACTTTGTCCTCAAACTCCCGCGCAAGCATGCAGCCCATTGTAGTTTTAGTCACTGAAAGATACAGAATCAATGGTTTCCCCTGCTCAGGTGGTGACAACACATGTGGGTTCTGTAAATATTGTTTGATCTGTTCAAAATCAGCTTGGCATCGGCCGTCCCATTGAAATTTCTTTCCTTTCTTCAGGAGACCAAAGAGTGGTTCACAAGTCAAGGTTAATTTTGCAATAAACCGTCTTATGAATTACACTTTACCCAGAAAGCCTCGCACCTCCTTTTCAGTCCTTGGTGGTGGCATTTCTAAGATGGCCTTGATTTTGGAAGGGTCGACTTCGATACCTCTTTGTGTGATCAAGAACCCCAGCATTTTCCCTACTGTAACACCAAATGTACACTTTTGAGGATTCAACCACAACCGATACTCTCTGATCCTTTGGAAGAATTTTTGCAAGGAGGTGTAGTGGCCCTCTCTTTCCTTGGACTTGACAATCATGTCGTCCGCGTACACCTCAACCTCTTTGTGGATCATGTCGTGCAATATTGTGGTCGCGACCCGTTGATATGTAGCTCCAGCATTCTTCAGCCCAAATGGCATCACCCTATAACAATAGGTCCCCCACGGGGTGGTAAAAGCAGTCTTCTCCCGGTCTTCGGGTGCCATCAATATCTGATTGTAGCCTGAAAAGCTATCCATGAACGAGAGCAACGCATGCCTTGCGGTGAAGTCCACTAATTCGTCGATATGCGGTAGAGGAAAGTCGTCCTTCGGACTTGCTTTGTTCAAATCCCTGAAATCCACACGTACTCGAATTCTGCCATCCTTCTTCGGCACCGGAACGATATTGGCCAACCAAGTTGGGTATTTAGATACTAGCAGGAACCCTGCGTCAATTTGCTTGGTGACCTCTTCTTTGATCTTGATAGCCCAATCTGAGCGGATCCTTCTGAGCTTCTGCTTAACAGGTCGGGCCTCTGGGTCAAGAGGGATCCGGTGCTGTACAATCTCAGGATCGATTCCAGGCATGTCTTCGTAGGATCACGCAAAAACATCTTTGAAATCTTTTAATAAAGCGACTAAGAGCTTGCGCTCCTCCGAAGACAACGTGGACCCGATCTGGACCAGCCGCGGGTTCTTCTCAGTACCAACATTAATTTGGGTGATTTCATCAACCAGCAGTTTTACAAACCTCTCATGCTCTTGATCTAGAAAATATTTCAAAATCGGAGGAATTTCTTCCTCGTCGTTTTTGTCGAAATTTTGAAAGTCTGAATTAATACAATAAATCAAGGGCACAGAAAAATACTCAAAAGCCACAGCCATTCCATTCTCATTAATCACTTCCAAGTTGCCTGATTCCTCTGTTATAACAGACTCAAAGGAAAAAGAAAAAGATGACCTAGACAAGACTGTGGCATCCGAGTTGTCACCTCCAGGAATATCGGACTCAGACTCAGACGAGCTGGAACCTGATTCCGACTCCACAAGCTCGGTGGAATCAGATTCCAGCTCACTACCTGACCCGGTGCTGTTCGATAAGAATCCCTCCTCGTACTACCAGACGAGGGAGGGTGCGATGGATGCATCCAAAATGTTTGAAGGTGGGCTCACAGCCGTTTCACTCCCGATCATAGACACTGAGAGGTCATCCCCCAAGCACTCATGTACGATCGGAGGATCTGAAAGTCGACAAGCCAGTGCTACCCCCATTTCAATCTCGGTGCTTTGGGAATCCACTTCCTTACACTGCTCAACCTCAGTCGATGGGTCTGTCTGCTCCTCAGCAACATCATCCCCGGACAATTGCAAGTCGAAGCAGATCTCAAATCCCGGAAGGCGGCTCTTCTCTGCGTTTAGCCATGGCTCTGGGAAGCCGCAGAAGGGAAAGTCTTCCCCCTCCCGGACAAAGCGTCCGTTTAGGGTACCCTGGATGGGCCGATGCATCAACTAAAAATGCTTCCCCGCCTGCTTAGCTCTGTATAGCGATCCCGGTTCTCTCTCCTTTGATTGTTGTATCTGGACTTAGGTTCTGTGGAGTTAAACCAAAGTTATGCGGATTGTGCAGCACTTCGGCCGATACAGTAATGCCCTTCCGGCCACTTCTTCCTAGTCCCATCCCAGAGATGTGCTGAAGCTTGTTCATAAGGTACACTGACTGTGTGCTGACATACAACCCCTCATCAACAGCTAAAATATTCTGAACAACCCGGGCCTCGGCTAGGGTGAATCCTGACAGGAACACATCCTCCGCGCCATGCTCGATATCTGGAACGGGTGTAGACACTTCTGGCGGCGGATGGATTGACGAATTCCCAAAAACTATAGCCACCCCCTTCCCGTGGGGGTATTTCAACATCTGGTGCAGGGTGAAAGAGATTGTCTTCACCTGGTGCAGCCACGGCCGCCTTAGGAGTAGATTGAAGGTTACGGGAACGTCCAAGACATGAAAGTCAACATCGTGTTGTCCTCGACCAACCTGGGTCTGAATCTGCACAGTCCTCATCACCTCTCTGCTGGTGTTATCATACGCCCGTATTACCTGGGCAGTTGGCACAAAGTTCGCAGGTTTCAACCCGACTGCATATGCTGTCCTTGACGGGCACACGTTAATGGCAGATCCCGTATCGACAAGAACCACCGGTATCCACTTGTCTCAGTGGTTTGTTATGATTTGCGCCCTCAGGCGGCAGTTCCTTGTCAGAAAAGGTCAACGTCGGGGAAGCTCCTCCCAGAAAAACCAATCCTACCAGCTGCTCAGGCGTGGTATCTATTGAAAGTTTGGCCTTGTCCATTGCAGAAAGGACAACTTGTCTATGAACTCTTGAAGCCATAAGCAGTACCCAGATGGAGATGTCTGCTTGTATCTTCTTAAGCTGTTTCAGCACAGCCTCCTCTTCGAGCAGCTTTTCTTTCTGCTTCTCCGCCTCCTTGTCCTTCTCGGACGTTTCTGGTTGATCTAAAGGCGCAGGCTTGAAGTACCGCATGCTCCTAGTCATGTGGTCTACTTCTCCCATATACCAGGTATCATCCGGCTGGCTTTGTCTCCAGTCTTTATCTGTGTGGGCAAGACATAGGTCATCTTCTTCTCACCACATGCTATCGGCAGCCGACAGACACCTGTCCGGCTCCGTTACAACTATTCCTGTGCCCATAACACCTTCCATTCATGTGCCCGCAGCATGTTCCGTTCCTGTGCACACAACACGTTCTATCCCCGCATGGGGCTTTGGCCTTTCTGGCCCTCTCAGAATCTTCGATCCTTTCCCGCCCAGACTGCTTCAGTGCAACCTGCTGTTCAGTTTCTTCCGTACCCAAACTGCCCGTATTCTAAGCAAAATTCTTAACATTAGTGCTCTTCGGCGATGCAAACTGATTCCCAGCCCTTCCGGCCACTGTTGATGTCCCCGTCCCTGACGGACCCTGTTCTAGTTAAGGTTGTTCAACAACATCCGGCTGGTCGTCAAGCCACCCAGTAGACTCTGCTAACCCATCAAACCAATTGACTGCCATGTCCCCTGAGTCCTGCTCTTCCAAGAACTACAGATTTGCAATGTCTTCTTCCAAATCCGCTAGGTCATCTAGCCCCTGATTAGGTCCATCCTCCCATACTACACAAATCTCTGCCTCCACTGGCAATTCCACATTTGGCCTAACCTGGCCTGCTGATGTAATGTAACCGCTCGGGTTGCACATGAAGCTCACAGACCCCTTAGGCTCTGACTGATCATTCTCATCTATTCCCACAGTTGACCCAATTCTATCTTCGATAACCACCACCACTACTTTTGGTTAGGTTTGGAAGATGTCCAACATGCACAAATTAGTGCTGTCAGGAATGAACACCTCCGGCTTGGGTAGGTGAGAAGGGGTGATATATATGCTAGGGTTGTATGACACAACCCTAGTTTGGATCAAATTGATGCATTTGGGAGGTGGAGGTTGGTTGTGTGGTAGGAGAGGGTTGATTGTGACATTCGGTTTCTCCAGAGGCACGATCGCCCTATTATCAACGAGATCCTGAATCTCATGAAGCAATCGAAAGCACTGGTCGGTGTCATGACCATGCTGTTGGTGAAAGGCGCAGTACTTGGCTGGGTTATGGGAAGTAGGGAGTTTGTCTGGTAGTGGCCGCGGCTCTAGGGGCTTTAGGTGCCCTTTCCTAATTAAAACCCCCAGAGCTTTGGACGGGGGCATGTATAGTGAAGTGACGGTTCTTTGGCCTCGGGGGAGATACTTGGTTGTTTGTGAGCTACTTTCGGACGCACCGGTGAATGGTGTAGCTACAAGGGTTCTTGGAGTGGTGGTGGTGGTAACCATACCCACATTTGAAGATCTGGCAGCTGCAGCACTCCTTGTGCCTGCATTTGTACTGCGGTTGAATGCCCTCTTGGACTGCTCTCTCTCATGATCAATGAGGCCCTGTTTCATGGCGTCCTCAATTTGCACCCCTATCTCATGCAGATCTACAAAGGTGGGGTGGGGGAGGACAATCATCTTCTGCATGAGCTTGGGCTGGAGGTTGCGCACAACCATCCGTATCTGATCATTGTCAACGGGCCTGACGGTCATCATCGAGGCTTTGGCCCTCTAACGGGTTACGAAATCAGAGAAGCTCTCCTTCGGCTCCTGTCCAATTGTCTCAAGATCATGAGTTATGATCTCGATCTGCGTGTTGTAGGAGTATTGAGCTATGAAGGCCTCAGCTATCTCTTCCCAACTCCTCTTAACAGAGTCTTCCAATTTTGCGTACCAAATAGCCGCTACACCCGACAAGGTCCGGCCAAACAGGGAAAGCTTCTGTAATCTAGAGAGGCCCATCGGCCTTAGTATGTTCGAAAAAAACCGCAAATGCACCATAGGATCTCCAGACCCGTCGAAACGGTCGATGTGCGGCATTTTAAACTGGTCTGGCAGAGTCACGACTGAGTCGGTGTATCCATCCTCTATATCCAGAATGGAGTGAGCTCCTTGAGACTTCTTGAACAGCTTTTCTAGCTTGCTCACTTTTAGCACTGTGGGGTCCACCTCGAACTTAAAGGGTGAATCCACTAGGTTGGTGGGCGCTTTGGACAGCTGGGGTAGAACCGAGGGCGAAGCTGGCCCTATTGGAACGTCTGTATTGTCCTGGACATTAGCCGTCTCCCGGAGTATTGGAACTCTTGGTGGGGGAGGAGCTTAGTGTGAAGCAGATGCTCCAGTTTGCTGCTGTAGTCTGGCAATTACCTCATCCTGTTGGGCCATAACCTCAGCCTGGCGTGTAGCAAATTCTGTTTGACGGGCAGCATCGTGCTGCATGGTTTTCATACTTTCTTGGAGCTAACACATCATCTCTTCCAAGCCTGCCATATTGTGCTGATCTAACTGAATAACCAGTATATCTGTCCCTACAATAGAAACTGAGACCTCAACTTGACTGTTCACTGGTGAGGTAGACCACTGATTTGGCGATCGCTGTACAGATACACTGTGCCTTACTGATCTCCGTCTGGTAACCGGGGGTAAAGAAAGGAACACTGCTTGTCCGTCAATCAGATCCCTGGATCGATTAAGACTACGACCTCTAACCCAGAGTGCTCGGGGAATATCTGCTTGGTCGGATGCAATGGTGCTAAAACTACCTTGCAAAAAGATAAATAAAACATAATAAGGAAATAATGTACAGAAAAACGGACAGCATAACAGCTTAAATAAAGACAACACACAGTTGGTAAATACACGCTGGAAGAACTGTTCTCAACCACTGATCACTGTTCCCAAATCACTGCCCCAAATCTGAATCTGATACCCGCAGATAAAACGGATTCCCAGAATACTGATGCCCGCAGGCCTGATACCCAGACTTGCAACCTGATACGTGCATTCCTGTAGAGGCACACTCTAAAAGCACATAGCAAGCAAATGAGAGCCAAAACACCCCTGTGTTGGGGTAGGGTTTCCCTGTCCTATTTTGTCAGGAGCTAGGGTTTCACTACGCACGCAGCGGTTTCAAACAACTTATAATCGGGTAAGCAACTTGTCCTAGTTTGGAATAGTCACTATGGATTCTGATATGCACTAGGTCGAATATTCAAAAGGGGTGCCCCAGTAAAAATCGGGGTTTGTGTTCCCGTCATGACAGAGCTTGCAACCGGTCAGCCTTATGGCACGCTTCTCAAAGCAAGCCTCTGACAAACTGTTCAGGAATAGCATACGCCAAACACGGTGTCCTAGGCGCACCAATGCACATGCAATGCAAAGAAATACAAAAGTGTAATCAAAACAAGATATCATGAGTTCGAGTCAAGTTCTCTAACTCTCCAGCAGAGTCTCCAGAAACTGTAGACGTGCCCAAACGTCCCGGCTCCGCGCGCGAACGGCCCAAAATCTGTTTTGTTCATTAAGCTACTACTACAGTTCGGACTCAATGTCATGGTTCTGAATCTAATCTTGCAAAGTGCAATGCAAGATCGATAAATCACCAAAGAGTCCAAATCTGGCAAATCGTTTTGGAAAACTGATTTTTATAAAGAAGTGCCAATCATGGACTGCTTTGCCAGATACAGAGTCGCCACCTAAATATTTTGTTTTGGGAAATTTAGGAAACCTTGACTCGTGCCTAAGGCCACGTGTTCGTCATCACCAAAGTTGTCTCGGCTCGGGAGCTTGGGTACGAGAGGGGAAGGTCATACAATGAACACCCCCGCTCGCCCAATCAAAGATCAGTCTTTACTAACATGATATCTTGTTTTTGAAACACATGTGTTCTTATTCCGGTTATTAAACCTAGAATTACTATGTGATGCGCACAACATACAAGTACAAACTAGATCGCCTAAGTTGGAACAAAACATTGCATATTTGTTTGTTTGAAAACAGTTTGAAGTTTGCTACTCGCAAGTAGGCTAAATTGAGGATTTCAATGAATTGTTCCAATTCAAGCAATCCAACCTTCATCCACAGGCATTCAAACAGTTTTTAATCTCTACCTACTGTTTATCTACGCCTTGTTTGGAAGATTAACACATGCTCTTTACTTTTTTCTTTTCTGCACGATTTATTTATAAAAAAATTAAAAGAAAATAAAAAATTCAAATTCTCGAACCCTTCCTCATTATCATTTTTCTATTAAAAATATATAAGTATTACTATTCAAGACTAAAAATTCAACTTAATTTTCAAATCCAATAATGTGGCAATCAAATAAAGGCTTGGTTTGGGAAGTAGGTTGC
>NW_021026872.1:359543-386168 GCF_004153795.1 Camellia sinensis
CTATGGGCAACTTTTCGTTGCCTCCCACTCCCTTCAAAGCAGGGGCAATTTTCCATTGCCTCCGATCCGAGGTTACGCATCTCAAAGGGTAAGCTCCATGCTTGTTGAGCATCAGCTGTTTGAAAAATAGTTTTTGAAAATTTTTACTGAGTTGACTATTCTCTCGAAAACTACTTCATTTTCCAAAACCGGACCATTGTCTTGGACCCAAAAAGGAAAGTTTTCAGTGCTTGCTGCCTGACTTGCATGCTTTTTAAATCAAAAATCGAACAAGTACGTTAATCCGACTCTCGTTTTGATCAAAACCGTTTTAGTAGAAGGCAAAAACGAAAAAAATGGTTAAAATGATGAATTAGGGGCACAGTTGAGTCAGGCGTTCTGTCTTTCCCCCGTCAATCGACGTACTTGCCAGAAGGGCACTCTACCCGCCGGAAGAAATAGCTGTGAGCTAACGGCATCGGGCGTGAACCCACACCTTTCTATTTATCCATCAATCACCCCGGGGAGGGATGAAAAATGAGAGATTGAAGAATAGAGAGGTGTAAGTTGAGAGAAAAGTGAGGAAAAGGGTTTTGAGAGAAAATCCGAGCTTGAGAGTCGAGTGATGTGAGGATCACAAATGAGAAAGGGTGGGAAACAATACCCAGATTGAACTGGCTCCTCGTGGTCCGAGGTCCCCCATCTTCGTTTACGCGTCTGTGTGTCGTGTCTCTTTCATTTGACGGTCTCGTCTTTTGTTTTGAGTCTCTCCCGAGCGCGTCTTGTTATGTTTAGGTCGTGTACCTCTTTGTTTGAGTCCTCCCCGCTGTGTTCAGTGGTAGGCTCGATATCCCGGTTTGAAAAAAACCTCATTCAATTTCAAAAATCATCTATGCTCAGAATGCTGTGCCATTCTCTACATTTGAATGTGTTTTGACTCCAACCGGTTCCATCTTTGAGGTCCGTCTTGTCAGATTGGGCTGTTTGTTTGAGAATTGCCGTGTGTAGAATGAATCGAATGTTGTGTTATGGGCTGTATGCAGATTAATCCCCAACAGAGTAAGGGCCGTGTATCCAGAATCAGGCAGTGGGTTGCTTGGCTATTTTAGTTATCTGATTATTACAGTGCAAGTGTTCAATTTTCAGACAACCAGTCAGTTTCATTTACATTGAGGTGTAACATGATGAGATGCGATGCAATACTTGAGATATGTAAATGCAACACTTTTTTAAGCAAAAAATTGTTCATTTCATAATCTTTTTCAAATGTACAAGTTTTGGAAACAAAATCTGCCTGCGGCAGTACAAGGTAATCTATCTACCAACAAAAAGAAAAGTACAAGAATGAAGAAAGATGACAAAAATCTGCATCCATGTCAAGCAACTCCAAAGGGCTGTCAGTCCGTCCTGGTCCTCTTCCTGGACGAGGGTCCAGGAGCATCATCAGCGTCGTCGTCAGAGCCCGAGCTAGAACCGTCTCCGGTCTCCTCCTCCGATGACCCTGCCTCCGCCTCTGACTCCTCGTCGTCGTCATCGTCCGGGACTAGAGCTCGCGAGCTACTCCCGACGTGAGTACGCCCTCCCCTGGTACGGGGAAATATCCTGCCCTCCTCATCTCTCCCCCGAGCAGGGACAGAAGGCCTGGCCGGAGCACCTCCTGCCATGGGAATCTGGAAAGGAGGCTGAAAAAGTACACAAAAATGGAAATGCATCAGTACACTGTGAACAATTTAAAGGTGCAGAATGTAGCGTATGAATACGGTAAGAATGCCGTGAGCAGTTTATCAGTACAGAGTACAGTGCAGAATGCAGTATATAAGTGCAGTATGAGAATGCCGTGAGCAGTTTATCAGTACAGAGTACAGTGCAGAATGCAGTGCATGCAGTGTGTCAGATACTGTGAGATCAGTGTATCAGATGTTGTGCCGTGAATCAGATTATGTAAAGCAGTGTATGAATGGTTTGAGGCCCATGTCAGAAAGACATACCGGTATGCTGTAGACGGCTAGGAGGTCAAAAGTCCGTTGGAGCATCCCCATCATCGAGGCATTCATCGCCAACGACTGACGGGTGTACTCAGAAGAAGCTTGCAAAAGTATCAGACGCATCAATATTCTGTGGAATATCAAGTAAACTGAAATGAAATGACTGTACGAAGTGCAGTGATACATACCGGAGGTAGGTCGGGGATGTCGATGAACTCGTGACCAGCCGGTGGAGGGGCGAAGGGGATCTGATAGGTCGACCCACCCTGCCCCTGGAAAGTCAGTACAGCAGGCAGGGCAGGCTAGCCAGCTCCTCATCCTCCCTGCACTCCGCCCCTACCACGGACCCGGGCCCTCCTCGAAGATCCAGCCCCTGCTCCCGCTCCGGCCCCAGCCGCCGATGCTACAGGCCTGGCCCCCTCTGCTCGACGGCCGCTCAAGGGACGCATCAGGTACGTCCGCACGTACTCCTGATAGTCACCGGTGCCTCGGAAGCCGGCCTCCTCCCAGCCGATGGAGAAATCATCCAGCTGCTCAGCGGTAAGCCCCTCGGTCTCCCTCATCTCTGCAGGAGGGTGAGCCGGGACTATCTGCTCAGGTAACCCGGACTATCTGCTCAGGTAACCCGTGGGTCTGGCGTAGAAAACGCTCCCCCAGGTACCAAGCCCGACAGACCGGGCCCTCTAGCAAGATCCCGGAAACGCGAGGTCTCCTTAGCACCAGGGAACCGACCCCGCATCGCCGACGGCAAGGAAGCCCATGGCCGCTATGTGATCTGAAAGTGACAGACAGTTTGTTATCTACTGTTATTGAAACATGCAGTGGGAAAGCGAAGCTAAATGAACTAAAAATAAAACATACCTCGGCCGGGGTGATGGTGTCGAAATATCGGCGGAAGAAGCCGAATGTCTCCCGTGGTCGCCGGGTGCATCTCCCGTCGAAGCGACTCGAGAACGGGACAGCCGGAGGAGGCTCCGCAACTGGCACAGGTGCAAGCCTAGGGAAGTAGGCATAAACCCACAACTGCAAAACAGATGTCAGTATGACCATCAGATAAAGCAGGATATACAGAATAAAGCAGAAATGGCAGAGCCGTGTGTTGTGCAGTATATTGTTTGCAGTGTACAGTGTGAGCAGTGTACAGTCAGTGTAAAGCAGAATGTATGTGTGTGCCGTGTGTAAGCCTTTGTCCCTTGTCTTCTCCGTCTGTGGAGTATGTGTCGAAGGTGGGATGTCCTCAATTCCCATCGCCGGAACTGAGTGCAGAGCTTAGAGATGAGGTGTTCCACGCTCATCGCACTAATTGTGCGTACCGGATTCCGCACTAGATGAAAGTGGATCGGGGCTCCATGCTCAGTTGGACTATCCAAGGATTGAGGTTCCTGCCACAAGAAGCACCGTAAGAGTTGCCCAGTCGGGGTTGGCCGGATAACCCCTCCGGTGTGGGAATCAGTGATCGGAGAAAAAGTGTAGAGAGTTTAGCTTGTAGTAAATGGGGTTCGGCTTGGAACAGTTCAGTCACCTTCAATGTGAAGTTAGGGAAGTTTATATAGAACTCCTTGCTTGCCTCCCAAGATGGTTTCATGAAACTTTGGTGCTGCCAAGTTTCCTTTTAGCATTGCCCTCGGTGGGGGACCATTTGGTAGTTGTCAATAGGTGGTTATACTCATTGTAGTCATGTTGATAACAAACCACATTCCTCTGGTTTTAACTATTTCCGTGATTCTAGGTGTAGGGGACCAGCTGAGGCGGCAACTTGCACATGCATATCCTCATGGCTTCTACGTTTCTTTGTGAGGTTCCCTCAGCTCGGCACCTTCGTGCCCCAGCTCGGCCCTAGACGAGGCTTCTGTTGGAATGGTTTGGCCCGTTCAGATATTTTGTGTACCCCACTTTAGTTCTGATGACAGGCTCGACACATCAGTTTGGCCCATAGAATGTGTCCTGCAGCTTGGCCTTAGCCCAGTATCGTAGCTGGGCTAGCCTTTCCACTGCAAGTCTAGCCCAAGTGCTTGAGGACTTGGGTAGATTGTTGATTATGGAGTCGGGCTCGATTGGCTTGCCCATATATTCATCTAACCCGCTTGGATTTGGGCTTTAGTGGATTGGGCCAGCTCAAGGCTTGGATCCGACCCATTTCATATTTAGCCCCTTCATCGACATAAACAGTTAGATGTAATATATATCTATTAGCCTGAAAGGTTTCAACATCCAAAATATGAAACTATTTTCCAAAAATTAAAAAGAAATTTTTTTTAATGCAGTGCATTTTTTGTAGTTAAATAGTAAGAGGACTTACATGTAGGTCTTATTAAGTGAACTTATTGTCCAATAGATCCTGTGAGAATTAATGGCGTTTTTCATAAAATACTATAAAAAAAGTCACTAATTGTTAATTTTCAGGGATAGTTTAAAAAATTTGAAAAATTCGTCACAAAAAAATCGCTGATTATAAATTTTAGCAACAATTTATAAAAATCGTAATAAAAAAATTACTAATTGTCAATTTTTATTGCCATATGTAAAAAATCGTCACAATAAATTATTTTTAGTGACGATTTTATTTGAATTTATTTTCAATAGGACTTGGTGAGAATTAATTCCAACTATTAAGATCTATTGATAATTTACCCAATATAATAGTATTACATGGAATTCCATCATTCCCTTGGAAATTTGGTGGGAAACTTTCAAATTGTTGATGTTTTTATGGTATTAGAGTGTTCTGTACATCAAGATTGTGATTTCAAACTTCTGAAGCAACTGAAGCCATATTATTAATAAGATTCAATCCATACCCATTTCCCTACGGGTGTGTTTCTATTCTTGTGGGCGGAAAAACTAAGAAAAATGGATACGAATTTGCAGGCCCGGTTTTGAGGACGACAAAGCAGTCGCTTTGGGCCTTTAAAAAAGGCTGAAAATAGGACCTAAAATATGTCCAATTTCATACTAGTGTATTAAAAAAAAAATGGGGCCCAATTTAATATTAGTACAAGTTCAAAGGCCTAAATGAATAAAAAGCCTCTAAACTTTTTAACAAATAAAAGGCCCAATCTAAAATATAAATTCATAAAAAAATAAAAATAAATAAAAAAACTCACTACAAAATTCTATTTAATACATAGCCCAAATTAAATTTAAAAAGTCCAAAAATTTGAGGCCTATATTCTAAAATCTTTTAAAATTTAGGTCTCGTTTGAGAACAAACTATTTTAATAATTTTTTAATTTTTTGACTAAAATATGAGATAAAAGATAACTTTTAGTTTTTTAAGAAAAAAATATGTAAAAAGTAAAAGGAAAAAAGATCTTTGACATTTTTATATAATTTGTTGAATATTTGATTATTTTACTAACTTTTTAATTCTAAATTAAAAAGTAATATTCTCCGACGAAGCTAAGTGCAAAGAAATTTGAGGTCCAACCAATCTCTTATCTATAGTTGTTCGTGCCTCTTTCAAAATTGGGGGAAAAAACAAAACATAAGCCTTAGAGCAAAACAAAAGCTAGCCACACATAAGAGTCACTCAAAGATTAATTGAACTTCAAAGAATGAGAAATTGGAGGCCTAAAACTCAACATTATTGATCTTCTCTCGTCTTTCATCCATCATAAATAGTGAAGGTATTTTCTTTTCCTCTCTATTTTTATTTATTTATTGATTTTATGGAACTATTCAACTAATTTTATTTTTTTTTAAATTGATGAACATTTTATATGTTTACATATTTTTTGTAAACAAAATTTGTGAAAATCATACCCAAAAAAAAAAAAGGACTCATTCTTCTATAGATTACAAGAAAAAAAATTCCATTTTTTTGTTGAAATTTGGGAGAACTCACAGTTGGGGGCAATCTGGTTAACAAGAAGTCACAGCTCATTGTTTTTCATTATAAATGTGCACACCTTTTGAAAATAAACTCCATAGCTTTCTTTCTGAAAAATCGAAATATTCAAAATTCGAGCTCTGTAACCGTTTAAACTTGAGTTCAAGCTCTGTAACCATTGAAACAACTTTTTACACTTTGATTTATTTCATCGTATATTTTCTAGAAACTGGGAAAAATGAGAAATTTAGACTACATGAGATAAACAAATTCAGTTTCTTTTCTTTTCCTTCATTTTCTTAGCGGCCAAACGAACCTGGAAGGTTTTATTTCAGAAACAAACAAAGCCAAATTCCATCATACTATCTAAAAGACCAAAGCCTAAGGTGAAAGAAATGTAGCTCAATTTGCTACAGGAACTCATTCTGATGCGATATATATATAGATAGATGAGAGACAAATTTGATGAATTGAGAGAGCTTACTCTGCTTTCGACATTGACGATCTGAAACTCCTGCGACGAGAAAGAAGAAGATTTGGCTAGGAGAGAGAAGTGTGCCACGACTGAGAGCACTAGGGCAACTCGAAGCCTATGCAGAGCTTCCATGGTTCTCTCTCTTCTTTCATTCAGTTGGCGGAGACGACGACCCAGAGAAGACCAAATTGTGTGGCTTGGACCGTTTCTCAAATTTATCCCCAGTGGAAATTGTGTGGCTTGAATTTATGTAACGCGGAAATATAAAATAAATTTGAATCATCAGAAAATAATTTTAGATAATTTTTAAAGGGAAAATTGGTCTAGGTTCCCTATCCCACTTTTTATAATGAAAGAGATCCACAAAATTATTTTTTAATGTCTAAGGTCCCTAAACATATATAAGAGAAATTTCACTCTGTCTCTACTCTACTATCTCTCTCTCTCTCTCTCCTCTTCTCACCCACTGTCTTGCAGATCCAAGGCAACAAAGCTCTGCTCCTCCACCATCCTCTACGACCTCTTCCTCAACACCTTCTCCTCCGACTCCTCCCTCCGATCTACCACCGTCGCCGACCACCACCACCACTATCAAAGCCTGTCCATCTACCCATCATCGTTCCCGGGAATCAGATTCACCTCGGTCGGTGGATTTTCCGGGTTTCGCATTCCAGCACGAATTCAGGGTGAAGATGAGGAGCACAACGACATTTCCGACAAGCCGTCCTCTACTTCCTCTGATTCGTACCACTGATTTGAGCTCCAAAACCAAATCAATCTCTCTCTATCAGGTGAATATTCAATACTCATTTCTCTATTTCATTCAATTTTCCATGTATAGTCTACTGTTACATTGAATTTCTGTTTCAGTACTCAATCATCAACCCATTGGAGTAACCAAGAATCAGTTGTTATCACTATTTCAGAGAGAGAGAGAGAGAGAGAGAGAGAGAGAGAGAGTTTGGTCAGTTTAATCCAATGGCTACTCGTTACCGTAGGAAGAAGAAATCTGAGTGTGTTTTCAGGTTTTTCAATCCCGGCGTGCTTTCTATTTTGATTTTTTTAAAAGTATACACACAAACTGGTTCTTATATACACATCCAACTTAGAGAAAATTCAAATTTCTTCGGGTTCAACCGCGAGAAAATTCAGTCCAACAACATAGAGATAATTCAGACCAACCAAACCAGAGAATTTTGTAACTTGTTGCTGAGAGCAGGCTATCAATGTTTGAGGACATAGGAAACCTTAGCAGGGATTTGATAATGGAAAGTATGTATATAATATTGTATTGTTGCCTTTCTTCCTCACCTTTGAGAAGTAAGGAAGTGAGTTGAGGTAGAAGAATTCTCATGTTCAAAAAAAAAAAAAAGGGGGCAGAGAAATTTACAGTTGGAAGTTTAGGGAAGTCCAAAGAAATAAAGAATTTCTCTGAACTAATTTTCTCTGACTTGAATTTTCTATTTGATGTCATTTCTACTATAAAATCATAATATCAAGGACCTTAAAAAAATACCCCATTTTTAAATAGTTAACCTTAAATTTATAGTATTACTGCCTTCGTTATTTTTCATGGAACCAAAAATAGGGTTAATGAGGGATTTAGAAATGCACAGCAACAATTATTGTACGGGATTCATTTTGGGACTCATTTAAATGATCTGAATCATTCACATTTTGCTATACATCGATTAAAACATATCTAAACAAAATTAAATTGATCGGATATTGATATCTCTTTCATCAAATCACATTTATATTTTGTTTTATACTTTAAATTATATTTACTATTCTCTTTTTGTTTTTTGTTTTTATTTTTATTTTTTACATGTAATATGATTTTATGATAGAATCAACTTGATTTTTTTATGAACTTGTTCTTCTCCTTTAAAAAATGAATGGTTTAAATCATATAAGTAAATTCCGAAATAAATTTAGAAATAAATCGTTCCAATTATTTATTTGGGCTCTAAAATAGGCCCAAAAGCCAACACAACAATGCGGATCCAAACCCTTTAATTAGTAGTCTAGTCATATATGACAAATCCAAAAATCCATTTTGGAAGCTCAATATTTAATTTAAAAAAACTGGATTTGTAATGAAAACACTTAACAAAAGTTCATTTGGAAGCGGAATATTGAATTAAAAAAAACTGGATTTGTTATCAAAACACTTAATTTTATTTGGTTGAGTGGAATGAAATGAAATAATTAGAACTTAGGTTCATGTGTTTGGATATAAATTTTAGTAGAAATTTAAAAAAGAAAAACAAAAAAGGTAAATAAAATATAAATGAAATAGTTACATTTCATCTACCTTTTCTTTTTACCTTTCAAAATTTCTACGCAAATTCATAATCCGAACATAGCATAATATCAATTTATTAGATTGCGTTTAGATCATGAATTTAGGTAGATATTTAAAAAGGTTAAAAAAAAAAGGAAAAAAAAAGTGGATGAAATGTAACTAAAATACAATTATATTTCATTCACATATCACTTATATTTTTTCTTTTTCATTTTAAAATTCCTACATATGATCCAAACATAGGAAGGTCTAACTTTTTCATTTTATTCAATTAAATCAAGTAGGGTCTTGTTAACAAGTTCCCTATGGTACAAGAAAAAGACAAAAAAAATATACAAATTTTGAGACATTTATTATTAAATCTAACATATATATATATATATATATTATAAATTTTAAAACACTTTATAATCTTTTTATATTTGTCATTACCTTTTCAATATTAACTTATTAACATTTTCCTTTTTTTAAATCAATCAAGTATAATAATAAATATTTTAATAAAATAATTATTTTATTCGAATGAACGAAACAATAATTTCTTAGCTCATCATATGTGCAAGTGCAAACAACAACCGTTGAAGCCACAATGGAACAGAGCTCAAGAAAATTACCAATCTTATTGGCACAGTGTGTGGTTGATCTATTTGAATAAAGATTTGAAAAAAAAATCAAAATAAAAAGTTAATTAAATGTAAATAAGATATAGAGAAAATTAATGAAACATTCATTTTGCGCAGTATGAGAGGCTTAAGATATTTTTTTTTATTAGCTAAGATCTCTCAACATTTTCACAAAGAAAATTCGACTCAAAGAAATTTCATCCGACTCCGAGAAATTTCAAAATTTCTCTGGTATGATCACAGAGAAATTTCTGTGCGAAAAATCAGAAAAATTTCAATAAATTCAGAAAAATTTCGACTCCGACTCAAATTTATCTAGTATAATCACAGAGAAATTTTGAAATTTCTTTGATTTCAAAATTTCTCTGTGAAAATTGAGATTTCTATGAGTCGGGGCGAAATTTCTCCAAGTCGAGTAAAATTTCTCTTAATCGAATTTTCTGTGTAGAAATGTTGAGAGACCTTAACTACTATGAAAATATTATGTCTTTTATCTTATAAAATCTTAATATCAAGGATTTTAAAAAAAAATCTCCTAAAATATAATTATATTTTACATATCTTTTTCTCTTTTTCTTTTTCTTTTTGTTTTTTCGAACCGTTATTCAAATTAATGGACCAACACAGCCTAGGTTTCAGAATCCAAGCTCAGGATTGAGAAGATGGGCTTCCCATTATATCATTCACATTTATCATATATTGGGCTTCTCCATTTATCATATATTGGGCTTCCCATGATATCATTCGCAGTGCTTGGTTGGCTAGTCTTAGCATGTACTGTTCATTTTATGATCTCGTGCAATATTCATTGAAGACGCTAATGATGATCACTACTAGACTCACTATAAATTGAATAGCTAGTTAGCCTTGATTATCATTTAACCACTAACTATCTTTTTCTTTGAAAAAAAAATCTAAAGCAATTATATTTAAAAAATAATAATAATAACATGACCTTAAAGAGCCAAACAAACAACGTAACAAGCGTTACAAATAACAAATTACAAAGCCATCAAAAAACATAACTACAATTTAAGCAAAACCACTAATCTTCTAACAAATGTGGTTTGGAAAATCAAGATCTACGTCAAACATGCCACTGTCGTTGCTGTTACCGTTGCTGTCGACGTTGTCCTTATCATCGCTACCCAACTCTACTGTTGTAGTCGTTGTACTTCGGTCACCGCCAGAAGCCAGAATTGAAATGGAAGAACACTCACAATAGTATGGAAGGAAGATTGAGAGAAAAGGGAATCATTATAAGTGTAGAAAATTCAAAATCGGGAGAGAAACTCTCAAACCCTTCTTCCTAGACATAATAAATAAATAAATAAAATAAAATAAAATCTAGATCTACTCTTTGAAAGTATTTTGGGAGCTCGGCAGAGACATGCCATAAAGTCATTGGAGAGGCATCAGAAATCACTTAAAGAGAGAGGCTCTTCAGCAGCCCCCCTCTAGGAATAACATCACCATTAACTATTATCTACTTTATGAACCAAGCTACTTCTACAAACATCTATCTTTATCAAGTATTAATACTTTGTAGTTCTACATATGTATTGGGTATATGACATACGTACTCAAATTTTCCTTTTTAATTTTTAGGAAAAATTACACTTGGTACCCTTGCACTTTACACGCTATTCCACTTTGGCCCTTAACCTTTAAAAAGTGACACTTAAACCCTCATACTTCCAATCAAGTCTCTCTCTCTCTCTCTGAACTAATAAACTAAGAAGGCCAAACAAACAATTACAAAGACAAAGCCCTTACTAAACCACGAGAGGGGAGAAGACACCCATGAAAATAGTAAATCACCTTGCAAAAGCGATTGGGTTATCCAATAAACTGCCTAATTTGTCAATTGAAGACTTCACTTGAATAAAGAATTTCCTTGCCTTGCCATGCTTTTGATATCAAGGACAACACTGCACTCACAAGAGGGAACAATTTTAGACACATAGAGGTGTATGACTGACTTCTCGTTCTTCAATCTCAATATTCAAAAGGTTATGCACTTATGCCACACGGCAAGCCAGCCGAATAGTAAGTGCTTCACCTTGTAGAACAGATGAAATAGCCACATACTTGGCTATTCCATCAATGAGATTTTCATGAGCATTTCCTAAAAGAACATCAATTGCACTTTGAGAAGAGTATTTCTAAACAACCACATTATAGTTGAGCTTCAAAAAATTCCCCAAATGAGGAGTCCAATTAGCCAAATTGAAAGACACATTAGCAGTACCTTCAAGGCAATTCACCTCCTTTATTAAGGTTGATAAAATATTAATAAAATATTACTCCATTTGCTCCCCCAATGCAAGTGGGTTAGTTAGAGTAAACTTTGTCCCCTATTTTTCATACCCATGAACAAACTTCGCCGGAGCTGACAGTCGCCTCTTTTCCCAAAGTCTTATTTGCCATGTCAAAAAATGAGCTACATACATTTGAATAAACTGCTCGTAATTCTCGAGATACTTTTCTAAAGAGTACAACATTGTATACCAAAACAATCAACAACAAAGAAAGACAAAAAATGAGGGACAAAACAAGATACCAGAAAACAAAGTCACCACAATAGTTATCCCATTACAAAAGCATATTCCTCTACACCATCAAATGTTTTTTGGAACCAAATAAATAGCAAAATTGCCCTGTGAATAAGTACAAAAATTCTCCATTCAAAATAATTCAGAAACACAATCATTTTCACACCTTTGCTTTTTGTTAGCCAGTTTATTTTTATCCTTACTTTACAACCACACAAACCATTATACATGTGACACGTGTAAACCACTACCCCATAAGAAATCTAAAGTACTCACAACACTCACACCTGGGCCCGAGTGTGACTTCCTTTACACTACAACCATATACATGTCCAAGCTCCTTGAATGGATGGCCCAGATTCAGCTAGGGATGGGGGGGACTGGTAATATTAATACAGCGCCCCTCCCCACGTCACACTAACTCACACTATTCACACCAAGTTTTTTATATAATAGGGAGGCCTTGTACGGCTAGTGTGAGTGTACGGCTGGTGTGAGTTTACTATTCTCCATTGCAAAATGCCTCGCCAAGCCTCTTTTCGTTTCTATGCAAAAAATATTTTCCTCACATGGCCACAATGCCATTGCCCAAAAGAACAACTCCTAGATCTCTTGCAATCGCTTCTCCGACTAGCCTGCCTACCATACTACATACTGGTTGCAAGAGAGTTCCATGAAAATGGAAACCCGCACCTACATGCAATGGTGCAATACACAAAAAAGATCCAAACCTCCAACCAAAGATTTTTCGATGAGGATCTACCATCCAAATATAAAGAAACTCCATTCTCCAATAGCAAGTCGACAATATATACAAAAATGGGGCGATTTCATATAATTGAAAGAATTTTCATCCAAGGGAAAAGTCCTTCGAAAAACAGAGATGAACTCCGGCGGGCAATTCTCGCAGAAGCAAAAATAGAGGAACAATTCTTTGCACTCTGCAAAGAAATATGTCTCATCGATTACGTCACAAAATACTCCAAATTAAAAATATTTTCGAGGGATCATTACAGACGAGATAGGCCCCCATATATAAGCCTCTTTAGTTCATTCCTTTTCTTAGTGAAGAAATAAAAAAATTGGGTAGAAAATAATATTTTTTTTGTAAGTCAGAAATTTGTAAAATACAAGCTACGTCAAAATTGTTGTCTCTCTGTTTACAATCAGGACGATTAGATTAAATTAGGGATACACAAAAATAATGTACACGATTTACATACTAACAAAGAACTCTCCTCCTTCTCTAATAACAGGAACTAGAACAACAGCTTATCCGCCCAATCTCTCTCTACCTCGAAGGACCTTGGAGAACAGGAAAAACCGCATGGGCCAGAAGTCTCGGACGACACAACTACTTCTCTAGCCGAAGAAGTTTCAAGGACTACGATAAAGACGCCGTCTACAACGTCATAGACGACATCAAATACTTGACGGTCTCAACTGAACTAACGAAAAAGCTAGTTGAATGCCAGAGACTTCTACGTATTCGTTAAATTTCAACCAGATCTCACCATTAGAGAAGGAATTCATTATATTATATTAACTAATGGGGATAGTAGTTGGTTAAATGCTATATCCCCAAAAATGAGAGAACGGTTCGATATAAATATAACCACTATAATGATTAATGAAAATTTTTATTAATTTTATTTATGTAACCATTCAAACTTGTATTTACTTGTTACATTTCCCTTATCATCATCAACAACGTCGTCATTCTTTTTTACACTCATGATTACATCTTGTAAAGCATCAAAAAATTCTAGATCGTCCATAACAACAGATCATCTCTTATCAACTTCGTCTTTTCTACCAACATCAACCTCAGAAATCGACGGATCAAGATCAACATCACTAGAACCATCACCACCTCTGCGTACATAAATCTCGAACAAGCTGAGACGACCTTTATGTTCATCAATAACTGAACCACTTTTCTCGAAATCTCCTAACAACAAAATGTTCATTAATAACTAAACACTTTCCCCAAAACCTTCTGACAACAAATCTCTTCACCTCTCTGGTAAACCAACGAACTTAGTCCATGATAGAATCAAAAGAACTTCGATTGGAGCACAATGCCAAACATCAACATTCGTTTTCGTATATTTTTTAAATAATACAACAATAGATGGGGCCCTTAATTGCGAATCTTCTGGCATTTCACTTGTAGAATACTTCAAATACCCTTTCATTTTACAATATGTTACACCCCTTTTAATATTCGAATCTTCGAGTCGATACTTCACCATTCATGGCACCTGTTTTTCATTAATGGAACAATAGTCATTCCCATAATGCATTAATTCGCACTGACAATCTACAGGGAAAATAAAATATGCCTACAGATTGTCATCACCATCTAACCTCCGATCATACATGTTTACTCTAACCAACCCGCTTGCATTAGGGGCGCAAATGGGGGAATATTTTATAAACTTTAATACTCTTTTGTTTGTATCTCAACCTCTACTAATAAACTAGATGGAAATGATATTCACATGACCACCTTCAAGGGTAATATAGTAAATCACTTAGTTTTCTACCCATGTTCTACCCCTACACTTTGTGTATATATATATATATATATATATCTTCATTTCTTATCCCCAAAAAGTAGAGTTTGTATGAAGAAGAAAGAAGAAAAATAATGACTAGAATGTGTGGAATGCTATTAGGTGTTTGTGGTTAATTATTTGAGTGACTTTTTTGTTGATTTTTTTTTTCATTTTTAGTAAAATTAAAATTAAAAAAAAATCAAAAAGTTTGACTTTTAGATTCTACCTAACTAGACAAAATAAAAAAGTAAAATAATTTTTTAAAATTGAAGTGTCAAAAACAGTTTTAAAAATTGAAAATTCAAAAATAGTTGCTTTTTTTTTTGGTTTTTAATGATTTTTTTTTTAGATTCTACTTGACTAAAGGTCATGTGAATCTCATTTCCATCTGGTTCATTAATGCGGGTAAACAAATGGAGTGGATTGGAACCTGATTTGAAGTATGAGGGATTAATTGTCACTTTTAAAAGTTGAGGGGCTAAGCAAGATTGGATGTAAGGTATAGAGGTGCTAGTGTAAGTTACTCTAATTTTTATCATATCTCAAAAGTATCTAATATATACCCAAATCCTACCTTAACGGGAATAGTACTTTCTTATATATAGAGGTGGAATTAAAAAGTTTCATTAAACTTTATTATTATTATTATTATTATTATTATTATTATTTATATCCTAGAACTCATGCACTTCACTAGGAGGTTAGTTGTGCGAATTTCTCCACCATATCTTATTTTCTTGGGGGTTTTGGCCAAAACTTCGTTAATCCAACATTTTTATGTAAAAATGACACAAGCTAATTGTATCTTGCGAAACACCTTTCTCCATTAAAATATAAGGTGAAGTGACTATAATGGCCCTCTATATATAGAGAGACATTGACTCACTGATAATATTTTATATATAAAATATATTGATTACACATTAAAGCTTAACAACCACTCATTACATGATTATCATCCAAAAACATAATAAAAATTAATTTGGTAAAAATAAATAAATAAATGCATATAAGATTTATCAACTTTACATAATTTATCTTTGATGGATAAAAATAATTTTAAAAAATTCAAAGCTATTTTTTTGACATTTATTTTTGTCAAATTAGTTTATATTTTATCAAATTCACAGCTTTACCCTTAAAATTGAACAATGGTATCTTCAATTGTTTTTATTTGAAACAAGATTCAAAATTCAAGATCAAATATATCATAATTTAAAAATCAGGAATCAAAATAATACAAATTCCAAACTATAATGACTGTTAGTGCGATTCACCCTTATTCTTTCGACCTTGATGTAATGCTCAACTCTCCATGTTGCCTGTGTTTTCTTTTCTTTTTTAAAATTGAATAAGTCAAAGCCAAAAGGATTACATTGAAATAGACCCTACATCTAACAAAGACAATGTGAGCACTGGAGGTCGGAACATTTTCCATCCAAATGCACAATCTCGCAGCAGAGATAGACATCTGCGCTAAGCAATGAGCAACCATGTTCACCTGAAATGATCGAAATGAATCCAGTACATCCCGAATTTCTGCAACCTAGTGACCAAAATCTGCTAAATCAAATGCACAACCCAAAAGAGCATTAACAATATTCAATGAATCGCCTTCCAGATTTATATCCAAAAAGCCAAGTTTTTGAGCAAAAGAAACTGCCCGTAAAGCATCCATAGCTTCCAAGCAATCAACATCCGAAGTGAAGACGATTTGTTCAGATAGAGAAGCCATCACTTGACCCAAGTTGTCTCAAACAATAACGATGAATTGAGTTTGCAAGGCATTGCCCCATCAAAATTGACTTTGAAAACATTATTCGCTGGCGCACCCCAGCACTGAACCAAAAGTGCAGCCCCAACTGTTTAGACCTACACCTGGTTGAAAGAGCATAACCAATAAGCCTCTATTTGATGCAGCTTATAGGGGTAATTATGAATTTTTTTGGTTAAATTTTGAGTATAGTTTTTGCTTGTAACTTATGAGATATAAAGGGAAAACTATCAAACTGAGAAATAAAGTAAATTATTATAGTTCAGTAAAAAGAAATTTGAAATTAAAGCAACAGTAGAGTGTGCAAAATTTTTACCAAGACATGGTTTTCTATAATTGATGCCTGTTTGGACTTGCACTCTACATACATTGGACTTACACTCGACTGGTTTTGTTAACAACAAATAGGAGTGCAGGATGGCGACGAGGAGGTGGTGGAGGATTTTGGATGGTTCTAGTGGCTAGGGTTTGGGTCGACTAGGGTGTTAGGAGGTAGAAAGGGACTTGGGCAAATAAGGAGAGCGGAGGAGTTTAGAGTAGTGGAAGGGGGTGGGTGAGGGGGCTGGTAGTGGTAAGTGAGGTGTTGGGGATAGTTAGAGAAGGCAAAGGAAGTGGTGGAGGAGGGTGGAAGTGGGGTGAACGGGAATGGTCTTCTACAAAATGTACAATTTGGACTTACACCCTGCACATATAAGACTTGCACCCTATACCTATTAGACTTGTTCCAGACTAGTTTATCCGAAATGAATGGAGGGGGTGTGAGACCGCGATGAGGAGGGACTGGATGGGTTTGTGGGGTTTTGGTGGCTAGCGTTCGGATCGATTAGAGTGTTTGGTAGGGTAGAAGGTAGGGGGTGCAACTTGGGCGAATGTGGTTCGGTTGGATGATTGTCCAAGCCCAACCCAAATTGTGCTGAGACCTACCTAGGCCCGAACTGTAATTCGAGATTTTCTACCCAAATCCAAGCCGAATTAAACCCAAATTATCCAAATTGCCCGAATTATACATGAATTTTAAATTTTTTTTGACAATTAAATTATTAAAATGAGACTCTATTTACATTTATTTATTTAGAAAATCATTAATAACATCCAAACCAAACCAAACCAAACCAATCCTTAAGTCTCATCAAATGGGGTCGGCTACATGAATAACGTTTCTCCACTCGACTCTATCAACGACCGTTTGGTTAGTCAAATTAAGGAGATTCATATCTCTATTTATTACACTAGCCCATGTCAATCCAGGTCTGCTCATTCCCCTGACACTTTCATTTACCGTCACTGTATCACATCTCTTCACTACTGTCTCTGTTGGTCTCCGTTATGTATGACCGAACCATCTCAATCTATTCTCTCTCAACTTATTTTCTATCAGTACTACTCTTATCCATTCATGAATATATTCATTCCTAACTCTGTCTTTCACTACAACAAAAGTAACCTATGGTGACGAAAACTAGTGAAGAAAATAAATTTCGTCACTAAAGAAAAATAATTCGTGAGGAATTTATAAATTTTGTCACATATAATAATAATAATAAAAAAATGATAGGTGACGAAATTTATTTTTGTCAATAAATACTTCATTTTAAGTGAGGAAAAATTAAGTTTCGTCACCAAAAATTTTCCCTCTAATTTTTTTGGGTGGCGCCAAAATTTTGAGACTTTTAGTGAGAAAAAAATTTGTCAGTAATTATAAAATTATTTGTGAGGAATATATTTTCGTCACCAAAACGTTTTAATATTTTTGATATCTTTTGGTGTGGAAATAATATTGTCACCAATTTTGGTGGGAAATTTTTTATATATTGAGCGGCAATAAAAAACGATAGGGTATTAATTTTTTTTTACCCCTTTTTTGTTTATCATCTCTCTCTCTCTCTCAAAATAGGGAATTAATTTGTCTTACCTCTTCCTCCTCCACCACGCCAATCGCCATCGTCGTCACCTCTATTAGCCTTGCTGATCGCCGATTGCCGCCGCCACCAGTAGCCTTGCCGGTAACCGCCACATCTTCTTCGCTCGATGATTTGGCACGTGATTTCTCTTTGCTCTTTTTCTGGTTTCTCTTTCTCTTATTCTCTGTTTTGGTATGATGATGAAAATTAGTGAAGAAAACCAATTTTGTTACTAAATAAGAATAATCCATGAGGAATTATAAATTTTGTCACGTATAATAAAAAAATAAAAATAATAGGTGACGAAATTTATTTCAGTCAATAAATGCTTACTTTTAGGTGAGAAAAAAAATTATGTTTCGTCACCTAATTTTTGCCACTAATTTTTTTTTTATGGCACCAAAATTTTGAAACTTTTTGTGAGAATTTTTTTTTTCACTAATTATAAAATTTGTTATTAATTATAAAATTATTTGTGAGAAATATATTTTCGTCACCAATAATTTTTAATATTTTTGAGATGTTTTGGTGAGAAAATAATGTTGTCACCAATTTTGGTGAGAAAATTTTGATGTATTGAGTAACAATGACAAAAAAAAAGGGTATTAATTTTTTTACCCCTTTTCTGTTTATCATCTCTCTCTCTCAAAATAGGCACTACTATAAAAACAGCTAAAGTTCACACTTTGACAAATAAAAATATCTCACTTTTATTAGAAGTGTGATAAAAAAAAATTAGATTGATATTTTAATCACAATTAATTTGATTAAATGTGATTATATTTATTTTTATGTCACTTTTTAATTAAGTTTGATTTTATATATATATATATATATATTAATCTCACCTTCTAAATGTGATTATATATAATTTTTTTTAATTACAACTTCTAAATAAGTGTAATGATGTGATTATATATAATTTTTTTAATCACAACTTCTAAATAAGTGTGATGAATATATATTGCAAAAAATTAAATTTAGAAAATTCAATTAAATTTCTAAAAAAATTAATTTTCTTTTCTTCTCCTCTCTTTCATGACTCCTGCTCTCTCTCTCTTTCTCTCTCTGAGAGAATGATAAACACCTCATGGGCACGACCTTTGCATCTCCTCCTCTTCCCTGAATTCGGATCCTCTTCCCCAATGGAGACCCACCGTCTTCGCCATAGACGGTGCTTTGCATTTCCCTTACAACCCTTCGAAACTCATTGGCTTGGGAAAGACCTGCAATTTTGGTAAGGTTCTAAACCTAGAGTTTGTTTCTTTTTTTTCTTAAACCCTTCTCTTCTTAAATTAGGGCATTTGATTAAACTATTTGGATTTCAATTCAACGATTTCTGGGTGGGGGGTTTTGATTTTTTTTTTTATATATAAAATTCTTAGGTAGTGAGTTTTCTCCCATGTTTCTCATTTTTTTCATATTTAAAAAGAAAAAAGAAAGAAAAATCTAACAGACACCATGCTTATGGATGTGAATCCAGAAACTCTAAGATTTGTCTTTATTTTTTCATATGAGTTTCAATAGTCTAAATGGGATTCAAGTTTTGAAATGGTTCTAAAATATACAAGTGTTCTCTAGCCTTGTCCAAATCAATTTTATGTTTTTGTTTTTCCAATTTTTTCATTATGTAATGCAATCTATAATATCTATGAAGTTCATGTCTTCTTCTTTGTAGTTTTGCACCTTAAATGTTTATTTATTTACTTCATTGAACTTAAATGTAATGGCTTTCATTTTCCTGCATATTTCCTACAACTACAAAGGGTTTTGCACCTTAAATGTTTATTTATTTACTGTGGTATATGATTTGTTTGGTAGTAATTCTCCATATGGTATGTAGATTCAATCATTTCACTTTTTATTTGATTGAAACATTTGTCTAATCTTTTTATTTTGTTAGGATTTCCCCTCTTGTTTGTGACAGGAAACGGACAAGAATTCTGCATGTCAAGTGTTTGAAGATATTTCCGAGAGACAACCCATCAACCCATCAACCCATCAAACCATCAACCCAATGTTGTTGAAAAACTTATTGTATATTAACCTCTTGTAAAATGACTATTCTGTTTGTAATAGAGCATAAAAGTTTTTAAGAATTCAAATGAGACATTGTAAAGGGAAGGGAGTGTCACTACAAGAAATTAGTCTTATAGAGAATAAGAATAAGAATGATGAATGAATCGTCTCTCACTAGGCCATATGTATGTAGTATTGCTATCAAACTCTTGAGATTTTAATGACAATAACTTGCCTACTACTCAACTAATGGCGGTAGTAGTAGGAATGACGATTTTTAAACTTCTAACAATTGATCTTAAACATTAGGAATGACAATTTTTAAACTTTCCCCTCTTGCGAATCACAAGAGTTAATGTCCATGCTAGTTTCACCTCCCTTTTCCAATTTTTGGTTATTCATAAATTTCTCATTTACGTATTCTTGTTTTTTTTTTGGGCTGCTTACAAGATAAAGATGTGTCTAGTGATATATAGAACATTAGAATCGTATATGTTTCTGTTGTTATTTTTCAAGCCTCTTAGTATTGCTTTTGAGACATTACAAGTACTTTTATTGGGAAGTCTTTTCATTTTCATAATGGATAGATCTATCTATAGATCATGTAACATTTTTCCCGTAGAACATATAATAAACACAGGCTGAAGGTTCTTTAGTCTGCAAATTGTTTTTTGTAGGCTATTTTGATTCATAGTTTTCAATTGCTCAATATATGGTTCCATGATTCGGCAGGGAACAACACAAATTGCCAAAGGTCCAAACTCCTTGATATATCAATAGCAGGTTGTTTGCAAACTTTTTTTATGTAGCCATGTTATTTTGTTGTTGTGTTACCAAGTGGTTGGGGGTTCTCATGTTTTCTGGTCCCGTTATTCACTTTTTCCTTATTTGCTTATAGCTCCCAAATTTTTTTGTGATGCATTTATTTTGTTGTTTTCTTTCTTTCTTCCTCTAAGCCAGCCAGTATTTTATGATCTTGAAAGAAGATGTGTTTTGTGAAGCGTGGCACTGTATAGTTTTCTTAATTTCTTTTCCTTTCTTTTCTTTTCTTTTCTTTTCTCTTTTTTTTTTAATTTTTTTTTATAGATAACTGGACACTTAACATGAAGAGACAAAACTTCGAGAAACCAATCAAAGCGTTCACATATATAATAACTAGCGGATGGCACGCGATGCGTGTGCAATTCAGATAACTAATAATAAAAACAAATAATAAATAATTTAATATCAAAATATTTATGTTGCTTAAGTGATAAGTATATTCTTAATAAACACTACAAGAAAACATGGCAAATAACATGGAGGTTTTTGCGACAGGGAAACTGCTGTTGCCAAATGTAACAACCCTCGTCACTGTTTACTGATTAACCACTGATTACTGCTAAACTGAGACTGATTATGATTGGTAACTGAATTGATTGAACTACTGAACTGACTGACTGAAATCTGGAACTGAATTGATTAAGTATATCTGTTTAATTGTATGTCTATCTGTTGACTGTTTGATTATCTGTTCATGCCTTTGTCGGAATATGATAGTATGGGTCAAATTGATCAAAATTTTAAAAGTTTTGGTATAAAATCGATATTAATAGAAGTCTGGGGGTCGAATTGAAAAACGCGTGAAAATTCGGGAGGCAAAATGATATTTTCTCTATTAATTATATATTGTGTATTACTTAAGATTGTTTTCCATCTCCTATTTATTACACTAGCCCATGTCAATCCAGGTCTGCCTCATTCCCCTGACACTTTCATTACCGTCACTGTATCACATCTCTTCACTACTGTCTCGTTGGTCTCCGTTATGTATGACCGAACCATCTCAATCATTCTCTCTCAACTTATTTTCTATCAGTACTACTCTTATCCATTCATGAAATATTCATTCCTAACTCTGTCTTTCACTACAACAAAAGTAACCTATGGTGACGAAAACTAGTGAAGAAAATAATTTCGTCACTAAAGAAAAATAATTCGTGAGGAATTTATAAATTTTGTCAACATATAATAATAATAATAAATGATAGGTGACGAAATTTATTTTTGTCAATAAATACTTCATTTTAAGTGAGGAAAAATTAAAGTTTCGTCACCAAAAATTTCCTCTAATTTTTTTGGGTGGCGCCAAAATTTTGGAACTTTTAGTGAGAAAAAATTTGTCACTAATTATAAAATATTTGTGAGGAATATATTTTCGTCACCAAAACGTTTTAATATTTTGATATCTTTTGGTGTGGAAATAATATTGTCACCAATTTTGGTGGGAAATTTTTTATATATTGAGCGGCAATAAAAAACGATAGGGTATTATTTTTTTTTACCCCTTTTTTGTTTTATCATCTCTCTCTCTCTCTCAAAATAGGGATTATTTGTCTTACCTCTTCCTCCTCCACCACGCCAATCGCCATCGTCGTCACCTCTATTAGCCTTGCTGATCGCCGATTGCCGCCGCCACCAGTAGCCTTGCGGTACCGCCACATCTTCTTCCGCTCGATGATTTGGCACGTGATTTCTCTTTGCTCTTTTTCTGGTTTCTCTTTCTCTTATTCTCTGTTTGGTATGATGATGAAAATTAGGTGAAGAAACCCAATTTGTTACTAAATAAGAATAATCCATGAGGAATTATAATTTTGTCACGTATAATAAAAAAATAAAATAATAGGTGACGAAATTTATTTCAGTCAATAAATGCTTACTTTTAGTGAGAAAAAAAAATTATGTTTCGTCACCCTAATTTTTGCCACTAATTTTTTTTTTTGGCACCAAATTTTGAAACTTTTTGTGAGAATTTTTTTTTCACTAATTATAAATTTGTTTTAATTATAAATTTTTGTGAGAAAATATATTTTCGTCACCAATAATTTTTAATATTTTTGAGATGTTTTGGTGAGAAAATAATGTTGTCACCAATTTTGGTGAGAAAATTTTGATGTATGTGAGTAACAATGACAAAAAAAAGGGTATTAATTTTTTTACCCCTTTTCTGTTTATCATCTCTCTCTCTCAAAATAGGCACTACTATAAAAACAGCTAAAGTTCACACTTTGACAAATAAAAATATCTCACTTTTATTAGAAGTGTGATAAAAAAAAATTAGATTGATATTTTAATCACAATTAAATTGATTAAATGTGATTATATTATTTTTTAGTCACTTTTTAATTAAGTTTGATTTTTATATATATATATATATATATTTATCTCACCTTCTAAATGTGTTAATATATATTTTTTTTTAATTACAATTCTAAATAAGTGTAATGATGTGATTATATATAATTTTTTAATCACAACTTCTAATAAGTGTGATGATATATATTGCAAAAAATTAAATTTAGAAAATTCAATTAAATTTCTAAAAAATTAATTTTCTTTTTCTCCTCTCTTTCATGACTCCTGCTCTCCTCTCTTTCTCTCTCTGAGAGAATGATAAACACCTCATGGGCACGACCTTTGCATCTCCTCCTTTCCCTGAATTCGGATCCTCTTCCCCAATGGAGACCCACCGTCTTCGCCATAGACGGTGCTTTGCATTTCCCTTACAACCCTTCGAAACTCATTGGCTTGGGAAAGACTGCAATTTTGGTAAGGTTCTAACCTAGAGTTTGTTTCTTTTTTTTCTTAAACCCTTCTCTTCTTAAATTAGGGCATTTGATTAAACTATTTGGATTTCAATTCAACGATTTCTGGGTGGGGGTTTGATTTTTTTTTTTATATATAAAATTCTTAGGTAGTGAGTTTTCTCCCATGTTTCTCATTTTTTTCATATTTAAAAAGAAAAAGAAAGAAAAATCTAACAGACACCATGCTTATGGATGTGAATCCAGAAACTCTAAGATTTGTCTTTATTTTTCATATGAGTTTCAATAGTCTAAATGGGATTCAAGTTTTGAAATGGTTCTAAAATATACAGTGTTCTCTAGCCTTGTCCATCAATTTTATGTTTTTGTTTTCCAATTTTTTCATTATGTAATGCAATTCTATAAATTCTATGAAGTTCATGTCTTCTTCTTTGTAGTTTTGCACCTTAAATGTTTATTTATTTACTTCATTGAACTTAAATGTAATGGCTTTCATTTTCCTGCATATTTCCTACAACTACAAAGGGTTTTGCACCTTAAATGTTTATTTATTTACTATGGTATATGATTTTGTTTGGTAGTAATTCCCATTGGTATGTAGATTCAATCATTTCACTTTTTATTTGATTGAAACATTTGTCTAATCTTTTTATTTTGTTAGGATTTCCCCTCTTGTTTTGTGACAGGAAACGGACAAGAATTCTGCATGTCAAGTGTTTGAAGATATTTCCGAGAGACAACCCATCAACCCATCAACCCATCAAACCATCAACCCAATGTTGTTGAAAAACTTATTGTATATTAACCTCTTGTAAAATGACTATTCTGTTTGTAATAGACATAAAAGTTTTTAAAATTCAAATGAGCATTGTAAAGGGAAGGGAGTGTCACTACAAGAAATAGTCTTATAGAGAATAAGAATAAGAATGATGAATGATCGTCTCTCACTAGGCCATATGTATGTAGTATTGCTATCAAACTCTTGAGATTTTAATGACAATAACTTGCCTACTACTCAACTAATGGCGGTAGTAGTAGGAATGACGATTTTTAAACTTCTAACAATTGATCTTAAACATTAGGAATGACAATTTTAAACTTCCCCTCTTGCGAATCACAAGAGTTTAATGTCCATGCTAGTTTCACCTCCCTTTTCCAATTTGGTTATTCATAAATTTCTCATTTACGTATTCTTGTTTTTTTTTTGGGCTGCTTACAGGATAAAGATGTGTCTAGTGATATATAGAACATTAGAATCGTATATGTTTCTGTGTTTTTTCAAGCCTCTTAGATTGCTTTTGAGACATTACAAGGACTTTTATTGGGAAGTCTTTTCATTTTCATAATGGATAGATCTATCATAGATCATGTAAATTTTTCCCGTAGAACATATAATAAACACAGCTGAAGGTTCTTTAGTCTGCAAATTGTTTTTTGTAGGCTATTTTGATTCATGGTTTTCAATTGCTCAATATATGGTTCCATGATTCGGCAAGGAACAACACAAATTGCCAAAGGTCCAAATCCTTGATATATCAATAGCAGGTTGTTTGCAAACTTTTTTTATGTAGCCATGTTATTTTGTTGTTGTGTTACCAGTGGTTGGGGGTTCTCATGTTTTCTGGTCCGTTATTTACTTTTTCTTTATTTGCTTATAGCTCCCAAACTTTTTTGTGATGCATTTATTTTGTTGTTTTCTTTCTTCATTCCTCTAACTCAGTATTCCCTGTTCTTTAAAGAAGATGTGTTTTGTGAAGCATGGCACTGTAGTTTTCTTTATATTCTTTTCCCTTTTCCCCATATAAAAATAAAATTATTTGAATGAACAGGTAAACATGTTAAGCCAACTATGTTACATTTTTTCTTGTCCACTTATATCTCATAAAAGAAAAAAAATTTAGTGCTGCATTTATTTTGCTGTTTTCTTTCTTTCTTCCTCTAAGCCAGTATTTTATGATCTTGAAAGAAGATGTGTTTTGTGAAGCGTGGCACTGTATAGTTTTCTTAATTATTTTCCTTTCTTTCTTTTCTGTTCTCTTTTTTTTTCCTTCCTATAAACGGAAGGGGTTTGTTGCTTGGTGCAATAGTAAAAGCTCTACAGGACCTTTTTACCTATGCTAGCCTGCTCAGTTAGTGTCAATGTCAAGAAAATGCACAATCTCTATCTTTTTTTCTTAAAGGTTTATATGTTTGTGATTATTTTAACTTGACATGTTTTTAGTTGGTGGGTTGTCTTGGAATGTTTAATATATTTATTAATTCTTTCTAAGACCATGGCTTTCCATGATTCTTGGCAATCATTCGTTTTCTATTGTTATTATTGATGCTGTTGCTAAAGACCAAGGGTACTTCTAATTGTTGTTGTGGATTGGATTTGTCATTATTGTAACTTAAACATTTGAGTGCGGGTTCATTCTATGAATGGAAAGGCATTCTCATATGGAACTTGGGTTTTCTTCTGGACATCATGACGTTATTGATGGCACTCTGTCATATGTGCATATCTGGTGGCTTCATGGCATGAATTTCATCTTGTGGATGTAGTTCTTTTCCTAAATATATGTGTAAGTTTCTCACTATTTTTTTGTAGTAATATATTGACATACATTTGACTTGGACTTTTCAACATTATTATTTCATGTTTATTTTGTTTAACACTTCATATTATTGACCAGGCCTTGTTAGGGCAATTGTAAAACGTATCAAATGATTTATTAGGTTGAAGATAGCTTTAGGCGTCCTTCATGGAGCACTTCCAGTGCAACACCTGAGGAGATTGAAGCATATGATGATGAATGTGCTATTTGTAGGGTGAGCTTGTTAGCTTAGTTCATTCTCAATTCCCTATTTGTTTTTTGTTAATCTCCAAGCTGTTTGATGGGTGGGCAAATGGCAGGAACCAATGGCAAAGGCGAAGAGACTGTCTTGTAAACATCTTTTCCATCTAACATGTTTGAGATCTTGGTATGATCTATGTTGCGTGTTACGATCTTGGACCCCTCCATCATGAGCAGAGAGGAATTTGAAGCTCG
>NW_021026872.1:386193-402124 GCF_004153795.1 Camellia sinensis
GAAAGCTGATCTATGAAGGAAGCATACAACGGAATCTATTGCTGCAAAGGTACTATCAATAAGCATCATTCCTTATTATCTGTTATTATTGCTTGAGTTTTTGTTCCTAGGAAATTTAGCAAGAAATAGAACTTAAAAAGTTTTACTAGCAATAATGCTTCCCCATATTTATATCTATCTGTGGAAGTGGATATCAGATGCTACTCTGTTTTTGCTGCATAGTGTGAGAATGCTGCTTCAAGTTTGTAGGAAGTTACTTTCTGCAAGTGCAAATGTTACCAAAGGTTACTCCCTCTATTCATAGATTCTAATCATGCCATTAATTTAACTAGGCTCTACAATCCAAAATTGAATCCCAATCAACAAGGGTCCATCTTGGGCCTGTAGGCCTGCAATGAGTTGTTCACATGTGCACAACTACAATGACAGAGATCCTAATCTTCCACTGTGGTGTAGCTTAATTAGATGGTAGTTCATAGATTGAATTCCTCTGTTTTGTCATAAAGGGGTCCATGCCATTCAGTCGTTTACATTTTGTTTTATTGCCAAAAACCTAAGACTAGCTTGACAAGTGACAATAATGTGAAGAGAGAGTTATTCTTAATTGCTTTTATGTGTTGTACTTTGTACAGGAAGCTGTCCTTTGTTTTGTTACATGTCTTTGTCAATCCTATGTAAAGCACAAATAGAATCATTTAGAAACACAAATATCATTTAGGTATAACAACCACAACTAGCTGAGTCAAATATCATTTAGAAACACAAATATCATTTCGATAAACCTGTTGCACCCACATCAAAGCTCCTGAAGAAACTTAGGACCTATTCAAGTATATTGAGGCTAATATTTTTCTCTTTCTTTTCGTTATCTTTTTTTGAAAAACTTCTTTTCATATGAAAAAACTAGTCTCACCGATTATGTACCATTTTTACTTTTAGTCACCTATATGAATGAGTATTTAGATGAAGCCTTGAAATCATTGTAGCCAGAATAGACGTATGATAATATTAAGATTTTACTAAGCAATTGACAAATCATGATGAGTATTACGTAGTAGAGCTATTCATGACTAGGTAACTGTCTAATGTTTATCACATTTTTCTTCTCTAGTATCAATGAAGATGAAGGAATTCCAGGCAGGAGCAGATTGGGCAAGAAGGGGAAATTTTTGGTTTTAAATAATTGTGTCCCTTTCTACCTTAGGGAGCTTTGGTGTTTGTAATGCTCACAACAAGGAGTCCCAAAACCTACCAATTTAGTGTTAAATTGCCAATAACCATATTTTTTGCTTTCACATTTTGAACACAATGGCATGGCATACATTCAGAGAAACATGTCCTCAAAGATGTATATACGCCTGCATTTTCTTCCCCTCCCTAATCACACTATTTAACCCACAAACACACCATCTCTAACACCATCCCCCACCAATCCCTTAGGATACATGTTTGGATTTGGATTTGGAATTGAGTAGGGCTTTGCAAATCCCCCCTCAAATCCATCATCCAAACACAATATTAAAGAAAACCAACAATAGAGCAGAGGAAAAACTATTCCCATTACACAAACAAACAACAATAAGCCCTACCCATTAGCTATCATTCTCTTCTGGTTATGAAACTCCATAGATGGTGTTGTTGGAAACCTGTCTTCCACTTCATTTATAGAAATATGAATTGTACTCAAAGCTGAAATTATGCACTACACCTTGTAGTTTTTATTAATCAGTTCTATGACGCTGAATTATGGGTGGCATGAGTATCCTAAAAAGTTATCCTAATATCCTATTGTTGTTTCTCTGATAAGGAGTTTCTTTTGCTTTTTCTCTTTAAAATGATTTGTGCCAGTCAACTCTTCTTATGACGCCTTTCCAACAAAGTTGTGCATTTCTAAATTGTGATATTTTACTTGAGAATGTGTGAATTTAATTTGTTATTTGTTAACTTATCTATATTGTCCTTATCTTATTCCTATAGGTACAGTGTTTTAGTTCTTTGATTTGAGTAAGGAATAAATTCTTAAACAATATGATGTTGGAGATGCATGTGTAACTGTTGAAGATCCTCACACTGAAGATCTCAGCCAAGAAGTTAGAGGCTTCATATTCTCTAGAATTCTGGTTCGTTTTTGAAAGTCATATTTGCCTCAATTGCAATTCCATTTCAAAATACTTTTGGTCACTTCTATAGCTGCATTAATTGCTGATCTTTCTCTCTATACATAATCTACATATATTTAGTAGATGTTGTATGTTTACCAGAGACCATTATAATCTTTTATTTTCTGGATAGAGAATCTTTTTTGGCTGAAAACTCAAGTTCGAAAAATGTTTTCAAGCAATCATGAGTGGACTTTTGTTCATTCTGTAACAGCCTATCACATATAGGAAAATAAAGTTTTGCTTGCTCAGAAACAGATTCTTGATAGCAAAGACACAAACACTTGGCACGAACATGACACAACATAGATATAAATACTAAAACAAGACATAGGCATGGCGACAACATTATAATAATGAAAATTACGTATAAACATGGGAATAATTAAAAAATGTCCATTGCATATTTGAGTTGTGGTAGCCATGTCTATGATGCCAGTGTCTTGCATTTCTTTCTTTATCTATTTATTTGAATAAATGGTTGGGTGCTTTTGGGTATGTTCATCCTTTTATTAAGGCTGTTCGTATGGCTACAATTGCTGGCCTTGTGTTCGAGTAAGTGTTAGCCGATGCCCCAAAGTTGCAAAGCATATTTAAATAATGTACACACCCAAGAAGTATCTCAAGTCTCTAGGCGTGTCCAAGTGTAGGTATTGAAGCAGTGTTCTACATGGACACTGCTTATTTGTGTCCGTGTTGCTAAGACTATAGTGGGTTGCTAAATGGTATAGAGGGTCTAATTTAACAATAAGCAGTTTGACTATTAACACTTTTTGACAAATACTGTATTGATTACTATTATTATTTTTATTGTTATATTTAGTAAGACAAGAAAATTGACTATCACTAATACATAGGATACAATTACAGCATGGAAATGAACTTTTTTCAAAGTAGAGACAAAATTATGTGTTTACTCTCGTGTATTTTTGCTAGGCAGTGTTGGAGTTGCTCTAAGTTAGTGATGTGATTAATATGAGCTTGCCATGTACAAAGGAACTTTTGGTTGTTAAGTTAGACTCATTGTGTACACAATTTGTATTGACATGGACAGAGAGGTCTACATAATGTAATTGGTAATATGTTAATATTTTTCTTATTTATTTTCTTTGCAGATTGGATTTTGATGACGTCTGGAAGCATACTTGCAAATCAAGATCAAGTGTTGAATTATTTTTTTTACTGAACTAATACTTAGTTGTACTTGCAAATCAAGATTGAATGTTGATTTTTTATTTTTTTTTGTGTGGATTCCACGTTAGTTCATTTTGGGATTTACTTTGATGATTTTTTTGATATACTTAATGGATTATTATTAAAGTTGTTTGATGGATATATTTTGATTTATAATACAATTGTTTGGTGAATTTTTTTGTGTAGTGGTGTATAATAGCTAGTCGATTTCTTACCATATTTAAAAGACTATTGGGATATGAGCAGGGATATTTGTGAAATAATAATTTAAATTGAAATATGAAATATGGAACAAGTTTAGTGACGAATTTGTTTCGTCATTTGTGATTGTTATTATGACAAAGTGATTATTCGTCACTAATAAATAGTTTTTATGACAAAATTTATTGCAAATTATATATGAAAGTTTTCACTGATTTTGTTGTTTGGTGACTAAAAATTTCGTCACGTATATAAATGTTTGCTATGAAATATATTTCGTCACCCATTTGATTTTTAGAGACAAAAAATTTTGTCACCTTTACATCTTACAGTGACGAAATTATTTCCTCATCAATGATCAACATGTGTGACAAATTTATTCGTTAACTAAAATTATAAATATGGTAGTGAATAATTATTTGGTGATGAAAATGAGAATTTTTGGTGACAAAATCTTGTTTTATTCGTGACAAAAAATTTTGTCACTGAAGTAATTTCATTGGTGACGAAATTATTTTTTGTCACCGTGGTTTTTAGTGACGAACATTCAATGACGAAACTGGTGACGAAAATATTTCCTCACAAATATCTATAGTGACGAAATTAACTCTTTGGAGACAAAAAAAATTCGTCATTCAAGACCCAACTTGTTGTAGTGTTTTCTAGTCTTGCCACACTACTTTAACATCCTCATATCAACAATACTCATCTTATCTACATGTTATTTCTTAGTTGTCCAACACACCGTTTCAAACAATATCGCTGGTCTAATAACATCAAAACAAATAATTTATATAATGTAAGAAAGATGATGTTATGGTAGTCTTTACAATTTATGATCGAGAATAAAAAAAAATGTAAGATTTTTTGTTACTTGTATATATAATATATATTCAATATGATTTAATAATTTAAAATACTTTAATATCATGTAATGGATAATAATTTATATGTATAATTTAGGCTTCAGGTTATTTGACGTATTTGCCCAAGCCCGCCCAAATTTAATTCAGACTTATGAATTTTTGCCCAAATTTATACCGAATTCAAAAATATCTCACTCAAGCCCTAAAAAAAATTCAAGTTGGGCTCTAGTTGCTCGAGTTGAGCCCACCCAAGTTACACCTCTAATAGAAAGGGGCTTGGGTGGAGGAAAAGAACAATGGTGGAGCAGAGGAGTGTAAAAAATTAGTAAGAGAGGGATTTTGAGTAATGGAGAAGGGCGAGAGAAAATGGGTGACGGGTTGGTGACCGTGGGCAAGGTGTTGCGGGCGGTTAACAAGGGTGGGGTAGTGGTTATCGAAGATAGGAAGAGTAGGGTAGTGATTACAATAGGGAGAATGAAGAATGAAAATGAAGACAAGGACATGAGGGCAAAATGGTCCATTGGTTTAATAAAATCATGTATTGATAATTATTTTCTCACACTCTTCTAGTGCTGTAATTTTCAATTCCTTTCCACTGATAGGTAATCTATTTCCTATTTCCTACTATCTTGAAGTGTCCTAAATAAAAATAACTTAAGTAAATTTTAAAAAAATAAAAAAAAATGAGAAAATTACACATCAATGTGGAAGATAAAAAATTATTACAAACACATGAGGGTGTAACTTTTTTTGTATGTAAAGTAACCACATCAAAAGTTGCATCCCCACATTTTGATAATAATTTCTCCACTTCTCGCAGTCTTATAATTTCTACTTTTTAGTTTTATATTTAGATTGTGAAAAACCTATACAAAATAGTGCCAAAACTAGTAGTCAAGATTTTCTTTTACCACAATATTTTTTGTAATGGAGCCCAAACACTCCTTAACAACAAGGTGCTCTTGGCTCTTGGGCATGTTCAAGATATTGGAATTACATTTGGGTCTTATAGGTCTGTTTTCGAATTATACCTAAAAAAATGAAGAAAAAAGTAGAGATTATTAAAAATGTTTCCAATTATAAACTTGCTGGAAATTGGGTTGGATTTGACACGATCCATTACCTATGGAGCATTCACATAGGTTGTAGATAATTCACATATTAAATAAAGAGAAGATAATTAAAAAAATTATCTTAGGAAGTGTTTGAGTTGTTGTGGGAGTCTACAACTCCACTTCCATTTGTAGAAATATATATATATATATATATATCATATATTTGATATAGAGAAAAAATATACATATTATTGAGTGTGGGAGTTTTACCTGAAAAATCTCTGCGAAAAATATTTCTCTCTATGTTCTTCCCTCCTAGGTTACCATTGTTGAACTTAGGGATTTGGAGTGTGAATAATTTATTGAGAAACTCTGGTAACTTCTTAATCGATGAAGGATTTTCCAGACAAGACTCATAATTCAAGTCATTCAATCCAAAATCGTTTCCACTTTAAATAACTTGATTACTTGTTATTTTCCTTCATAACCAAAAGGAAAAACAAAAGGAGAAAGAAATGCTTCCAGTTGGGTGTTGTTTTTTTACATGAGAGATCCTAAATCATTTTGATTGATGCTAATTTATAGTTGTAGCCAATTCAGCATATGTTGGCTTATTTTTCCTACAAATGAAAATATCATAAATGCGAACGTGCTAGTAAGGATTGAAAAATCCTTACAGATTAAATTCAAGCCAATTATCAAGCGATTGTGTTGAAGGTTCTTTTTCTTTGATGAAGAGAACTTCAAAATTGACAAGTGTAGAGAAAATAAAAATTAAAAGAAAAGAGGGAGATGGAAAAAGATAATTGAGTGAACAATCGGGGTGACTGAGTGAACAATCGAAATAACCATTAATTTACCTCTACTCCTATGATTCAAAAAGGAAGTGCATAAAATAAAGTGCAGGAAACAAAAAAAAAAAAAAACGAACGAAATTTTAAAAAAAAACCAATTGTCTTTGATTTGAGTTGGGTCTCTTACAATGTAGCCATGAATTGCTATTTATAGGCAAAAAACTTATAGGAAAAAACTACCTAATAACTACCATATTCTTCCATCTCCCCACACTTCACACTCCATGATCTTCCACTTCATCTCTATGTCTCTATAACTTCCTTTAACCTCCAATTCATGCTCCATGTTCTCCACTTTGGCCCCGTTTGGTGTAGCTGTTAAAACAGCTTATAGATTATAGCTTAACAGATTATAGATTATGACTTTAATCAGAAGTTGTTAATCTGTTTGGTGTAGCTGTTGGATTATAAATTTAAGTTGCTGAGTAGTGTTTGTTAAATAAGCTGTGAAATACCTTTTTCAATTAATTTTTATTTTTTGTTTGTCTACATTTCTCATAAAAAATAATAATAATAATCTATAGTCCATTTGAGTCTTTTTCTATTTTTTAAAAAATAAAAAATAAAAAAATTTAAGAGTATAACCGTAAATTAACATGTCCACAGCAGAAGCTGATAATCAGAAGCAAGGGGTGACCAGCTTTTCAGAATCAGTTTTTTTGAGTTAAAATAAGCTGTTAGAATCAGAAGTTGTTTGAAATAAGTTTAACCAAACAGTCCAAAATAACTTTTTCAAAGCTAAAAGCCATAAGTTGACTCTGAAAAGCTGAAACAAACACCCCCTTTGTCCTCCATCATCCTTCTACATGTGTTTAATACTTTATAAGTTCTCATAACCTCCAAATAAGTAGGAGAGTGCCACGTGTCCTGCAATTATATAAATAATAACTATAAATAAAATTATTTATGGCGCCAACATTAGCCCCCGCAACTCTTTTAGAATGAGGAACCTCGAATTTATGAAGAGTTGTACATCAATTTAGACCATATTTGACAATTAATTAATGTATTCGAAGGGAGACATGCATTCGAAGGTTCTTTTATCATACAATGTCATGACCCAATCCCGCCCCTAAGGATTAAGGTCATAATCGGCCAATAATCATGAGATTATCTATGGCCTCAAACATATACAGACATATTTAATAACAATAATGGGGCCAAAATGGAAGTAGATTTAAAAACTCTGTCCAATGAGTTATGCTTACATGGTAAAACAAACATTCCATTAACATTCCATAATAACTCACACATGTAGTCAGAATTAACATCTTATATGTCCAGGAACTTTCAAACATGCAATCAGCCAAACAAAAAGCTTATATATATATAGTGATCCAACGTATTCACCAAGGTAACAAAGAGAAAACAAAAGAAACAAAACAAGTCTCATGCGTGAGACGTTCGGGTTGACTTTACAAAAACTTGACTTCTCTCATGACTTTCATTGAGGCTGGGTTTGGAAATCTATTTGCTCACCTACACACACATAAATGAGAGTGAACGATAGCCTAGTGAATAATATCAAAATAAAGGAGTTACATGAATGAAATTTGTAGCAAACATATCAAACGACCATAGGCCCATTTAAGTTTCCATCTAATACATCAAACGGCCTCAGGCCCAAATATATCAAACGGTCTCAGGTCCAATTCATTCTTATCAAATGGCCTCGGGCGCAATTCGTTGGTTTGCAAAAGTGCTAGTTGCCTCATTTTTGCGCTCAAGCGTGACTTTGGACACTTAAGTTGAGAGTCAAATATGTGATTGGGCGCTCGAGTGTAACTCCTCTTGCTCGAGCGGACATCAATGTCTGCAAAACTTCTGGGAGCTAACATTTTAAGCTCGAGCGGCGTTTTTCATGCTCAAGCGGACTTGACGAATTCTAGGTTTTCCAGGATTCTGTTTGAAGTTCAAAAACATATTTCAAAGGTTCCAAAGTTTGTAAATCAATGCCAAATCATATAAAAACATTGTATATCATAAGAACGTGGATAAATTAAGACCAATTGTCCAAAATCATGGTCCATTTCCAAATCCATTCTGAATTCTCTCACAAATTCATATCTTCATGAATCATGCATACATGTTAATTATTGACTCCAATTCTACTTCAAATGGCACAAATGATGCCCAAAATCATGAATTTCAACAAAATTATGCATGCATGTAAGCTTTGATGCTCAATTCTTCATATTTAACATGCCTTATGCTAAATCATGCAATTCTATGGTAACTCTCTACATGCATGGCCATATTGACTTCAAATTCATTATAATCAACTCAATTCTTGTTCCTAATTGCACATCTTGCTTGAATTCACTTAGTTATGAACTTAAACTCATAAAGTTGAGTTCAATTACTCACCTAGGAGCTCAAATCTCCCAAATTCTAGCTAATTTTAGAGCCTAGCTTTCCAAATCTTCAAGGTTTGAGACAATTCTACAATTTTTCCTCTTCCTCTCTCTCTAGAACCGACCATCTCTCTCTCTGGAGTGTGATTTCAGCCAAATAGAGGTAAATAAGCTCCAAAAGCGAGTATAAGTGTATATAGGCCATATATATATTTTTGCTTAATCAACTTGTATTAAGGCTAATTAATTTAGCTTAAATTAACCAATTTAATCTAATTATTTTGATCCGAATCAATTTTAAATCAAATTTCAACGTAGGCTCTAAAAATCATGCTAAGCACAAAAATACACTCAATTTCGCTTTTTGACGCCTCTACGGTCTTTAATTAAATTTTATAGCAGAGAATCAAATAGATTTTCCTACAATGAACAGATTGAAATTCAAAAACACGTATAATCACATAAATGACACTCAAAATCATATCAAGCACATAATCACAATCATAATTAAGATTAATTAACACAACACGAGACTGGGTTATTACATACAACATGATTCAATTTTGTTAAAAAAGAACCAAAATCTTGCTCAAAAGGTGCTCATAGCATATTTTAGAAGCTTTAAAAGCCTCGAATGTATAATAGCTACCTTCTTGGAGAGTTTATGAAGCTTCGAAACATAATTAAAATAAGTTCACATGCTTCGAATTTTAATGTGTGTTTTGAAATTGGATTACTTTGCATGTGTTTGAAATGGTGAATTCTTAGCAAAATATCACCAATTTGATTTAGTCACAATGTATGCCAATGTTATTTTCTTTGAGCCATTAGTAACAGTTGGCCCTTCTATGCTTTACTTCGAGACCTTCGATGCATCATAAGACTATGGAAATTTCAAGACCTTCGAAGCATGATTCTTTAGACCTTAACAATATATTTTCATTTCTGATTGCACTACTTTGAATTGCTTCGAAGTGACAAACAACATACACACTCTTCAAATTACACTACTTTAAAGTGTTTTTGCAGATTTTTGAATTACCTTCTAACCAAATATACGAACCTTGGAAATTATTTTAAGGAAGCTTCGAGGCACCTTCGAACTAAATACATGGAACTTTGAAGTGTTTTCGAATTTTGAATTACCTTCTGTAACGCCTCGAAAATTGGGCTGGGTGTATCTATTTATGCTACAAAACCCACCTGATAGACAAACACATATATATAGCTAACGATTCCATGCATCCATTTCCATTAAATCCCAAATGCCAAATACATGCTATTCACATCTCAACGCCCCAGTTTCAATCGCAAGCATACATTTTACAACAAGTATGAAATGGAAGCCGAACAGATAATAAGTGCTCTACACGCTTACAAATTTATCCAAGAACATTCTTGGTTACACAAAATGGAGTTTCAACTCAACGCAAATACAGCCCTAGGTTTACATTCAACAAATAACAATAAAACAAAAATGAAGCCTCAGCTCCGAGTCCTCCCAAGTCAATGCCTTGGCGGAGGCATAGCACTTGTTCCTGAAATGGTTTCCCTTATAGGGTGAGCCACAACCTAGTAGAGATATACTACACAACATATGAACCATGACAAGACTAAAGAGGAGTATGCTCATGCCATGCTCATGATAAAACAATTTATCTCTCTTTTTATAAAGCGTGCAATGCTAAGATGCAACAACAAATGTAAAACCATTTCCATTTTAAACCATATCTGTTACATGAATGCATGCTCTGTGAATCTCTAGATGAGTGTCTGCAAGTAGGCCCTAATGCACTACTACTGTCATTTTTACTAGTAAACTGGAAGGCTCGACACCTAACCACGCGGTTCTACACCTCCTCCCCAGATTCACCAAGTATTCATCTTTTCACAAACAAATACATTTCCAAACATTTCTAAAAAACAGATACATTTCCAATGAAATGAATGTAATGCAATGTCCAATGCAATAAATGAGGAATGTGGTTCAATTTACCTAAGTTTCATGCATTTCTACAACAATCATGGCTATCCTCTACAGATAGCCCAAAACAGATATTTCTAAACAGATATTTAAACAATTAAATTCCAATTTTTTTTTTTGATAAATACAATCTATTCCACATCTCATCAAATATGAACAACTACACGAGTTTTCATATCACAATCACGTTCGGTAACCTCTCAAGGTCCATTTCTAACCATGTCAGTTTTATTCCAATAGATACATTAAACAAAATAATACCGTTAATGTCCAAGAAAATATCATTTTCTTTCCAAACTCATTCTCCAAGCATTATTCAATTATGACATCCTATTTTGATCGAAAGCCCCAAAAGTTAAACATAATTCCTTTGTTTTCTTCAAAAATGCTCTTTTGGTCACAAACCGATAAAAATTTCAAAACCAATCGAATCGAAATCCGTTTTTGTTCAAATTTAAAATATAACTCTTTCATAACCTTACAAACATATTCCAGGTTTACACTTTCGCAATTTGGGCATCAAATTTTTATTTTTCTCAAATTTCGCTTTTAAGCAAATAAATCACAATTTTAAAAAACAATTCTAATTAAATTATATACAACTCTAAGCTCCCTATAATCAAGTAAAAGTGTATAAAGAAGTGTATGAAAAACCCCTACCTCAACCTAGAAGAGGAAACAAGCAAAATTTGTGGTGGTGTTTAGAGAAAGATGAGAGAAATGAAGGAATAGAAAGAGAGAGAGAGAGAGATGACGAAGCTCTGCTTCTCCAAAACAAAGAGAAAGGAAATCAAAGTAAAAGGAAAAAGAGAGGAGGAGGGGGGATGGCCCATGTGCTGCCTCTCTTGATTAAATATATTTTATTTTTATTTTATTTCAAACATCTATCTATATATATACACTTCAACATCTTTAATGACAAAAGTAAATATAATATTTTCTCACCACAAAATATATCTTGTTTGCTTGTACACATCACAAAATATAATATTTTGCTCACCACGAAATATATGCCTGTGGGGATATATTTTTTGAGTACCAACACGTGGCATGGTGACACCGACGTGTCAGCCGAGGTGCCACGTGTCGTGGTAGTTATGCCGAGGTTATCTTTGGCGAGGCCGAGGTGATCTCCGAAGATATCGGAATCCGAGATAAGCGGATAAGGGACAAGAGTCCTAGAGTAAAGAGAAGACTTAGCCAAGATAAGGATAAAACTCTTAGGGAGTTTATCTTTATCTCTTGAAGAGTCCAAAGTCAGTATTGAATTGGAGTCCATAGAAGTCAGGCTTCTAGTGGGACTTGGATTAAGTAAACTATAAAAGAGAGGCACCCTCGTGGGTCTAAGGTACACAAATTATGTTTTGAGCAATAAGTTTAGCACTTGATTATCTTTGAGAGATATACTGACTTGATCGTCGGAGTGCCCCCGGGTGGAAGAGCCACCGCCGGAGCCCTTTTTTTTTCTGTTACAGGTTTGCTAAAGCCATCTATTCTGCCGGTGCTCTCCAGCTGATTACTAAGGAGGGCAGTGTGGTCAGATTTTCACCTACACAATTTGGTGCCATCTGTGGGAACTTAGAAGAATAGATGGCCAGTGACGGACAGAGGGAAAAACAATAAGGGCGACACTCCTGCTGGGAGTGGCAGACCAATTGACCTTGACGTTGAAAGAGATAACCGCAATACAGAAACTCATGGCCAGGGCCACAGAGAGAAAGACGTCGGCCAGGAGAACGACGCTTCGAAGAGGACAGACCAAAGCAAGTATTATAATGAAGATAACCTTCAGGTATGGAGGGATAGGTGCCTACGAAAGGATGAGGAAGTGAAAGACTTGGCAAACAAGCTGGCAGACCTTCAGTCGGTCGTCAACTTCATGATGCAGAACAATGTTATGCAGCCACCATACCCGCTGCAAGATACGCCGATGCCGGCAATTAATACCCATAAGGGAGGAAGGAAAACAATCCCCGAAGCCCCTCGGCACACCAGGAGCGGAAGGCACTCTCATCGACCTTCCAGGGAAGTCGGACGAGAGGAGCCAAGGCAAGAAGAGTCTCGAGGGACACATCACATGAAGGATCTGGGGCCCAAAGAACATCGGCATGTTCAAGGGCAAGCACTCTGCTTTGACACAACCCATGGAGAAAGATCGAAACGGGCCCCCCACGAGGCCGAAAGTAGTGTGCCAAAAAGATTGAAGTCCAGAGATAGCCGAGCTCCAGGTAGGAGTAAAGAAGACTTGAGGGATTACCTCAAAAGGAGGCAACAGAATGTTGAAGCCGAGGTGACTTCCCCAGTTAAGCCGAGAACACCATTCTCGGTGGAACTGGACAAATTTGAAGTGCCAAAGAGATTCAGTATGCCGAGGTTCCAAATTTATGATGGTAAGTCAAATTCCAACTTTCATGTCGGACTATACTTGAATTCAATGGCATTATATAGTGGGAACGAGTCGTTGCTCTGGAAAGTATTCCCCTCATCCTTCGAGGAGATCGCATCCGATTGGTTCCATAAACTACCGAAGGGAAGCGTAAAGACGTGGGAAGGCCTGGCCGAGATATTTGTGGCCAGGTTTGTGACGAACAAACTACAGCCCTTGAGGGTCGACACTCTAATGGCTTTAAGAATCACAAGGAAGAAGGCCTTAGGAGCTACGCGAAGAGGTACTACGACGTGTTTAATCGAATACCCGAATGCAACCAAGAAATGGCGGTCGTGTCTTTCAAGAACGGCCTGAAAGATGACTGCCCACTACGGAAGAACTCATGGCGAGAATCGAGAAGTACGCCAGAGCCGAGGAAGATACGTTGGGAAACAAAGAGTTAAAGCAAGAGAAGGGAAACGGCTCGCCGAAGCGAGGCCGAGGTAACAACGGGCCGACCAAACAAGAAACTGAATTGAGAGGTAAACAGGCAGTGACGACGGTGTTCCGAATCCCAATCCATAAAGTCCTGGATCAAATACGAAACCAACCCTATTTCAGGGCACTAGCAAGAGCACCAGGGGAATTTATGGGAAGAAACGTTGGTAAGCGCTGTGCTTACCACAATGAAGAAGGACACCCAACTCAGGGTTGCAGAGCCTTAAAAGCACACTTAGAAGACCTGGTAAGACAAGGCCTTCTAAGGGACCTGGTCGATGAAGCCAGAACAAGGGAAGAACGAGCAAGATTGCCTCAAGCACCAGTAGCACCGCCACCCCCAGCACAGCAACCACAGGCAGAAGGACCACGGGTGGTTAATGTAATCCACTCAAAGGTGAACGAAAGCGACATTCGGGGAGAAACCCAAAGAGTAAAACACCTGCAGCACGTGAACCAGGTCGGACACAAAAGACCTCGGCCTAAGGAGTACCGAGGACCGATGATAGCCTTCACTGAAGCTGACCTAGAGATGGTCCAGCATCCGCACAACGATGCCCTGGTAGTATCCCTCCAGGTTGGGGAGTGCCAAGTGAAGCGCATCCTGATTGATCAAGGCAGCTCTTGGGACATCATGTATGTCAGATGTTACAAGGAGCTGGGCCTTCATCCTGACGACCTGGAACAATCCAGCAACCTGATGGTTGGCTTCAATGGAACGCCGATGTGGCCACTGGGCGCAGCAAGCGTGGAAGTACAAGCTGGTACTAAGAAGATCAAGATAGAATTTATGGTGATTGACACACCCTTGCCATATAACATCATCTTGGGAAGGCCATGGTTGCATGCAATGGGGGCAGTTCCCTCAACGTTGCATCAGCTACTGCGGTTCCCAACAGAGCATGGGATTGAAAAAATCAGAGGAGATCAATTGCAGGCAAAAAATTACTCCATGGCAGCAATGAAGTCTACCTGCTACGTATGAGAGCCAAAGAAGGCAGAAATTGAAGATGAGGACATGGAAGTCCTAGAAGACGTCGGCAAAGAACCAGCCGAGAAGAGCGAAGAGGAGCTAAAGAAAATCCTCGTCCAGGATGGGGATGAAGAGTGCTTCTTTCTTCTCGGCTCAGGCTTCGCCGAAGAAGAGGAAAGAGAACTGGAAGATTTTTTGAGAACAAACATAGAGGTGTTCACCTGGACACCTTACAAAATGCCTGGCATTGACCCCGAGGTCACTTGCCACAGACTGAATGTCGACAGGTCGGCAAAACCTGTGATTCAACGAGCCAGAAGACCGACGTTGATGCATGTCGAAGCAGTAGAAGAAGAAGTAGATAGACTTCTGGAGGCCAGGACATCCGAGAAGTTCACTACCCAACATGGCTGTCCAACACAGTAGTGGTGAAGAAGAAGAATGGCAAATTGAGGGTTTGTGTAGACTTTACCAACCTCAACAAAGCCTGCCCCAAAGACAGCTTTCCTCGGCCCAAGATTGACCAGCTCGTAGATGCTACTTCAGGGCATGAAAGGATGAGTTTTCTGGATGCATACAGGGGGTACCACCAGATTGCCATGTACCCTCCAGACGAGGAGAAGATCGCGTTCATCACCCCTAAAGGCCTGTGCTGTTACAAGGTAATGCCTTTTGGGTTGAAAAACGCAGGAGCAACTTACCAAAGGTTAGTAACAAAGACGTTCAAGCACCTGCTTGGCAAAACAGTAGAAGTCTACATCGATGACATGGTCGTGAAGACCAAGGAATCTAAGGGTCATCTTGCCGACCTAAAAGAGGTCTTTGATATACTCAAAGCATACCGGCTCTGACTCAACGCATCAAAGTGCCCGTTTGGAGTTGGATCAAGTAAGTTTTTAGGGTATCTGGTAACAAGAAAGGGCATTGAGGCCAGCCCATACCAAATCAAGGCCATCCTAGAGCTGAAGAGCCCGACGTCGGCAAAACAGGTTCAGATGCTTACTGGAAGGGCCGCAGCCCTAAACAGATTCATCAGCAGAAGCTCAGATAAGTGCAGACCCTTCTTCAACTTGGTGAAAAAAGCCACAGACTTTCTGTGGACAGAAGAATGCGAAGCCGCTTTGACCGACCTGAAGAAGTACTTGACCACAACTCCGGTTCTTTCCAATCCAGAACCAGGGGAAAAACTGTTTTTGTACTTGGCAGTTTCAGAACACACAGTCAGTGCAGTACTAATCCGAGAAGAAAAAGGGGAGCAAAATGCTGTTTAAACAAGAAACAGAATTGAAGGGTAAACAGGCAGTAACGACTGTATTCCGAGTCCCGATCCACAAAGTCCTGGATCAAATACGAAACCAACCCTATTTCAGGACACCAACAAGAGCACCAGGGGAATTTATGGGAAGAAACGTTGGTAGGCGTTGT
>NW_021026872.1:407170-418427 GCF_004153795.1 Camellia sinensis
CATAACTGAGATACAAATAAGAGCAGGATCACTATACTAAGAGCATCTCCAACCCTAGTCTCTTTTTTTCATCAAATTTTAGAGAAATTTTGGTTAAAAGCTTGATCTAATATGGAACACTCAAACCTTACTCTCTTTTATTTCATCAAATCTTTCTAAAAAAATCCAAACCTATCCTAAAGATTTGTTTTAACCATTTTTAATGAAAGAAACGCATGTCCAATAATTACTGTAATGCCCCCAATGTGTGTATAGAAAGTTATCCTTATTTAATTAGGGGTTAATGTGCTTGCCATTGGAATTGAAGAATTATCCGTTGGATTATGCCTTTGAAACTAGATTGATGACCTTTACCAAGCAACCTGAAAATTTTCCCTCTGCTCGAGCGGAATAGTTGGCGCTCGAGCGTAATTTTGGGGTTCCCAGCAAATTTTACAGGCGGCCTGAGATTCTGCGAGTTGTGATTTCCCGCTCGAGCAGGGGATTAGACGCTCGAGCGGACGACTTTGTTGATCTGCGCGCTCGAGCGCAAGGTTGGGCGCTCGAGTGGGTCTCTTGGTTAAGTTTAAATTTCTGAGGCACGTAGGTTCGTTTTTGGACATTTTTATTAGTATATTTCAGGCTTCTAGTGGGACTTGGATTGAGTAAACTATAAAAGAGAGGCACCCCCGTGGGTCTAAGGTACGCAAATTATGTTTTGAGCAATAAGTTTAGCACTTGATTATCTTTGAGAGATATACTGACTTGATCGTCGGAGTGCACCAGGGTGGAAGAGCCACCGCCGGAGCCCTTTTTCTTTCTGTTACAGGTTTGCTAAAGCCATCTATTCTGCCGGTGCTCTCTAGCTGATTACTAAGGAGGGCGGTGTGGCCAGATTTTCACCCACACAATGCCCATTTTATTTACTACAAAAATATATAATTTTTCACCATACGGTACACACCATAAAATCAACTATCAACTATTTATTATAATCCTATATAATAAATAATAATAACTCCCAAGGTGGTCATTACCAATCACATTTTAAAAGGATCAAAATAGACCCAACAAATTTATCTCAAATCATGGTCCGAACACCAAAAACTCAATTTTAAATTCTGCTATAAATTAAACTGAACACTAATCAGTTCGTGAATTTTCATAAAATAAATACTCATTATTAAATTCTAAAATTTTTATCCAATGTGATAGACTCATATGGGAACAACATATAAAAATTTTATAATTTTCTGAAATCGGGAACTATTTCTAAAAAAATAAAAAATCGAACTTTTTTCGCACAGAATTTACACGGCAATCAAATTCCAAAATTTGCTCAATTAAGTTATGTACTGGCTATTTAAAAAAAAAAATTTGGGGTTATTACACCTTCGAACCAAATATATAGACCTTCGAAGTGCTTTTGAGGGAGCTTTGACCTACCTTTGAGCTAAATCTGTGGACCTTCGAAATGCATTAACATACCTTCGAAGCGAACATAATAAAATCTTGTAGGTAGGATTCCTTGATCTTCCAGTTTGAGGTATTTAGAACAAAGAGCATATGAGCTTGGGAATCAATCTTCACCCAATTGTTCGAAAGTTCATTCTTAATTCCCCAACTAGGCATCAACTTCTGCCCATGTTTGGGTGAGCTCACCTTAGTGGTTCTTTAAACCCAAACATCATATTTCGTGCAAAAGGAAACATATACAGCTAAACCCAAAATTTGGGTCTTCAATCACATAGGTCATTGAGGAGTAGCATTTTTTTGTCACTCCAATGTTAAACCAAATCAGATTTATTAGAATGCTCACTTCTACTTTATGATCGAATTGTCGTAATCATCTTTAAAAGTCAATTAATATGCTTAATATCAAACTATCTCCAAGTGAATTATACACAAATGTTTTGAAGTCAATATTAGCAAGGATCTTCTACTTCAAAGGAATGGCCTGATGATGCAACTTCACAAATGTAAACAACTATAGGTAAATGGACCTACTAACCAAACACAATTTCATAATATTGTGTGAAAGTAGATGTGGCCCCAAAATTACTATAAACTAGTAACAATTTATCAACCATATATGGCTGAGCGACAATGATATAAGTATAAAAACATGAATATACTCTCCTTGTTGGCCAATCCTTGGCTAACTAAGAATTTTCATCTCACCTTTCTTTTCTTTTCTTTTCTTTTTTTCCAAAGAAAAAACTCATGACATTGTGTTCAATGGTCAAACACATCCAAAAAATAAAATAAAATGAGAATGGCTTCATAGATGAAATACAAAATTAAACCACTCCATAAAATTAATTATGGTGTTATATGGTTGTTCATAAAGCCTAAAGATTTTAGAAATTGAAAATAAAATAAAATAAAGTTTAGTGGCCAATGCTTCTAATAAATTGGCCATTCTTAACGAAGTTCTACCCTTCAAACGATTAATTTGTTCTTCAGTGTATCAAACTCATCAAAACAACGCTTAAAGATGATTTATTTATTAGCCATTCGATCAAAATTAGATTTTGATGCGGCCTAAAAATCCAAAATAGATTTTGAACACCAAAAGTAGTGGCATAATATAGCCTTGGAAATTCAAATGCTTTGGCATTTTCAACAATATCAAATATTTTAAATCCGTCAATAGTGGGTTGATCATCATCTTTAATCACTTTTGGTCTAAGAACATGTTCTTTGGCCAAATAATTTTCATCATTCATTGACAAATGGGGCTATTTTTTTTTATTTAGCCATTAACATCTTATGAAAATCCTCCATTTGAGTTTCATCATTTCTTGGCCTAATTGGTTATTACATTTTAGCCATTAATGTCTTATGAAAATCCTTCATAGGCATATTATTTCCATGGTTTGACTATCTGAGAATGAGTTTTTCAACCCTCGGAGCCTTATATGGAACATCATTTGTAACCATGCTTGGCTCAACAATATGCATTTTAGCTATGTTGTTTTCATAAGTTGCTTATTTAAAAATGGGTTTTTTGACCTCCCGAGCCTTATATGGAAAATCGTTTCTAACCATGTTTGGCTCAACAACATGCTTTTTAGCCATGTTACTTTCATAACTTGGCTCTTTAAAAATGAGTTTTTGAACCCCCCCGAGCCATTGAAGAAATCAATTTTTCCCTTTTGCCATTTTCAACAATGAAAAATTTTAAAAAATCACCAATTCCGGCCATTAAAGCCTCGATTAAAGACTTGGTAATAAAAGTTGACAACTCATCATTCTATTGGCGAACTTCCGTATCAAGTTCATGAATTTCTCCAATTAAATCGTGTCTTTTTTCTTCCACCAAATAATATGGTAATGGATGACAGCTCATCAAGAAAATGGATCTTATAGTGTTTTTAGTTTGAACCTGACCCATTTGATTGTTGGATTCAGGTTTTCTTTCCTTATATAGTTGTTCTTGCCTTGTTTCCTACTGTTTCTCCTTGAGTGGGCTATTGGGTTGTGGTGATTGCGCTTGGAACAAGTTGGTAGCTTGTTTTTCAAACTTTTGTTGCCCATATTTTGTTAGAAATGGTTTTGAAAAATATGATTTTCCTTAACTTTGGTCTATTTTTTAGGTGGGACCCATACGCCAAAGTTGGCGGGTCTAAGTGGTAACGCATTCTATGCCACATTGTGATTTACGTGGTATATTTGGTTGCTCAAAACTATTATTGGGTGAATGGGAAATTGAAGCAAAAGTGAGCTTCATGGAAATAGAGTTTTTGGTGGAAATTCCTTAAGGTTTGAATAAAGATTTGTCCTACATTGGTTTGGTGGGAAGAATTTTGAAGGTTTATAAGGCATGGGTTTGTAACTTGGGAAGGGCCCCAAAAGGCACCCCAAGTGTGTAGAAGAAAGAGGTTATGGATAAATTGGACTAGACCCATTAGACCCAAAAATAAACACATGCCTAAGCGCGCCGCCGCCGCCGTCCATTCGGTTGATTGGGCCTAGGCCTGGGCTTGGGCGCAGGTACATGGTGTGAGGTTGGGTTAGGCTTGTCCGGCCCAATACCTATCTTTTTGACCAAAAACATTTGAATTTAATTTTATTTTTTGGTAAAATAAAATTTGTCCAGAATTCGAATTGGAAATCTGTCCGGTTTTCCCTCCACTCGAACAGGTTCCAATCTGTTTCAAAATAAACCGAATAGATTCAATATCTGTTTAAAATTCAAACCAAATAGTGCCTTACCTGTTTAAACAGATTTGTATCTGTTTAATTTAAACTGAACAGGTACTGTACCTATTTAATACAAACCAAACAGCCACCACTCCATCTACAAATAGGCAATCCCTCATTTGGTTTTTCCACAAAATTTTCATCTAAAAAATTCTGCAATTGCTCTTTGCATTTTGCTGTATTATTTTCTTGTAAAAAAGTGTATAAACACAAAGTGTGTTCGTTGTGCAAACAGTTTATAGTGTTGCTATTGTTTGTGTTGATCATTTTATCCTGGGAGATAGACGTCCACGTTCTGAAAACACCGTGGAGAGGACAAATCTGTCTTGAGGACACAGTGTTAAACACTGGACTTGATCAAAAATTTGTTCAAAAAATTAATTTGGTAAGTAATTAATTTACTTTATGTTTTATTATTATTTTTTATTTCAGATTTTAATTTTATTTTTGTAACAAAATAAAAATCTGGTTTTTACTTATTTATTTTTAATTTATGGTTTGATTTTTTGTAATCAAACAATCTCTCTCATTTCCTTTATTTCTTATGTATTTTGTTTGTTGTTAAGTACACAAATAGAATTTATTTTGTAAATACAGTGAAAATTGTTCAACAGATTTTCGTTTCTTCGTTCAAGCGAAGCTTCTTGCGCTCGAGCAGTCTTTGTGAACATCCAATATTTTTTGCAAGTCTACAAAAATAATGGAAGTTTGTATTCTTCGCTCGAGCAAAACTTCTTATACTCGAGCGACGACCTTTGTCTGCAAAACTACTAGGAGTGTGTATTCTGTGCTCGAGCGAAACTTCTTGCACTCGAGTGGAACAGCTTATTGTGTCCGGTCGCTCGAGCGACGCATCTTACGCTCGAGTAAACAGTGCGTATATCAGTTCATAAACAACTCATTTTAAGTCAATTTTTCATCTCTCTCTCTCTCTCTCTCTAAACATTTCAAAACCCAAATATCTCTCATTCTTTCTCTAAAACTCATCTATTTCTCTTGATTTCATATAGATCTGTCGATCTTTTCATCCATGTGCCTTGATTAAAGAGTTAAAGCTCGATTAGGCTTCGTTCTAATTGGAGCAAAGCTGGTTTTTGGTATCTTTGAGTTTCCTCTCTCTCTCTCTCTCTCTCTCTCTCTCTCTCTCTTTCGTGTTCTAGCTTGAGGTAGGGATACTTTCTGGAAATCCTAAGTGATTCGTGATTAGATCAAGATTAAAATATTCCAAATCCCAATTATTCAAAACACACAATCTAAATCATCAAGCACTTATGAAAGTGATTTAGGTTGTTGTTTTTCAGAATAAATAATAAATCGACATAAACGATTTTACGTGGAAAAATCACAATTGAAGAACCTTCAATTGTAATAAAAAACCACGGGCTAAACGCCACTAATCAATCCACTACTGAAGAAAGAAAGATTGCAAAGATAACACACAAATTACCCAACTCAGTCAATTTGTCTTCAAATCTTCTGTAACTCTTTCACCACGCCTTCGTCTCAAAACTGATCAATCCTGAAGTTGAATCCACAACTTCACTTGTCGAATTAAGGACTACGTACAGAATCAAACGCCTTTTGAAACTCTACGTTTGAATATTCGAAATCCACCGAAGAATAACACTCTTGTATGTATACGAACAATCTCCTTGATATGTGCTTCTCAATTCATGAGTTGAATACTCATTCAATTTTATCAAGGAAAACTCACAAAAATCTCCAGAAGAAAACCTCAAACAAAACCATAAAAAACCTTAAACAAGATCTAGGAGAAGTAATCCTAAACTTGACCCAACACGCGAATATATAGAGTCTGAGTTCGCGTGGTCCGCTTGAGCGTGGGAAAGCCCGCTCGAGTGGAGACTGCATATTATGTGATTCATATAAGGTCCACGCTCGAGCGTCGAATCACACCATCCAGTATATTTGCAAGCTTGACAGAAATGTTGTGAGGGTCTAATCCCCGCTCGAGCATCACTTTCCCTGCTCGAGTGGGAAGACAAAAACTAGAAAATCTGGAAAACTCTAAATAATTACAACCTTGGTTTTGTACCATGGAATTTGACAACAAAGAGTCCCAACAATCTCCCCCTTTGTCAAATCCCGGACAAAACCATTCTAAAACAAGTTTCCTAACAAAAACACTAAACCAATACTAACAACACCAACAACTATGAGCCAACACTAACACCATGAAAATCTGAAACCATGCTTTTGAAATCCATGCTTTTGAAAAATCACCCTAAAAGAAAAACACTCACACAAGCCAACCAAAATCTGTGGAACTATATTAAATAACAAAATATACATCTATCCAAAAAATAGACTATCCAAATATACTATCCACCAAATAACAAAAATAACCCAAAAACCAAATCACAATCCATCTGTACCAAAGAAGGATATAAACAAAACAACTGTACCATCAATGTAAACAACTGTACCAAAACAAAACATATGTCCAACTATACCACTCCCCCCTTTTTGTCCCAGAGGGATCAAAAATAAGAGAAACATAAGAGAACTGTAAAAGATCAGGGAACCGGTGATGGAAACTGTATCTGAAGCATAGACAAAATCTGGGCCAGCTGAGAAGATGACTGAGCCACAGACTCCTCAATCCGCTGGGAAGAAGCCTCCAAAGCACTGAACCGGGTATCAGCTGTGGTCTCAAGATCTGTGAGTCTGGCCTCAAAGATATACATCCTCTTCTCGAGATGGTCAAACCGGGAAGCAATAGATCACTCAAAGGACTGAAGCTGACCACGAACCGTCCGGACTGGAGGATGCTGCTCCCCCTCACTAATATCTCCGCCAGCAGCAGCAGCATCAGCATCATACTCCCCCTCCTCTGCCATGGCTGCAGCAGCACTAGTACCTGCACCTACTCGACCAAAACCAGAAGAAACCCCCCTAATGTGAGACTGACTCTAGGAGGCAGTCTTCTTGGTGAAAGGCCGGGAAGGAGAGGCAAACTCATCCTTATCGAAAGCAGGAACCTCAAGTTTGGCAAGAAGTTGGTTTATAAGGCAACCATATGGTAAACCAAGATTGTTGCGCTCAAAAGCAGCAACCATCTTTTGAATGACCAGTGTGGCAAGATCTATGGAACGATTGTGAGCAAAGCACTGAAGGACAAACCCTTGGTCTTGCTTAATTTCGGAGCCATAGGTGGTAACAATGATATTGGCACACATAATTAGGTTAAGCAACCTAAATTGGGGAAGTAGCTCATGCTGTTTGATCAAAGAACTGGTAGGCCAAGAACGAGGAAAACCACACAAAGTATGGGCTACCTCATCAAAGTCACAAGTAGGCTGGACTGGAAAAGGGTAGAAGATGGGAAATCTTTCACTAATCCCTAAGAGGTCGCGAATAAGGGCGGTGGTAACAAGAATGGATTTAGACCTAACCCATGTTTTGAAGGATGGCCCAATATTGTCCAGACTCTGCATGTTGCAATAGAATTCTTGTACCCAAGTGAGGTTTTGAGAACCAGAAAATAAAAGAACATTATCCCCTCCCAAAGGTTCAAAAAATGAACGGATAGGTATAGACTTGAATGTGGAGGGTTGAACATTACGTTCAAGATGTATGGAGCGACCGGGATAAGACTCTCTATATAACTTGGCTTTTTCAGCCAATGGAAAGCGGTCAGTGTCATAGGTAGGGCGAGAGGCAGTAGACTTTCGTCTTTTGAAGGTGGATATGACTAAACCAAGACAAAAGAACCACGACAAACAACCCCTAACCCAAGACCAAACACAAACCAACAGAAAAATCACAAAACATTAGTAACACAGTGATGAGGCAATGAAAGATATCTATGATGCAAAAATGTAAGCTTAAGAGAACCAAATAGGATATCTATGATATGTGTACTAGGGCCAAGAAAACAGCAATCAAACACATATGCAGCCAGCATGGTGAGGGACTTAATCAGCAAAAAATAGGATCATAGTAACACAAGGCAATAGATGTAGACCAAAATCCCCAAATTAAAAGACAAAGAAAAAACCTAGCAACATGCCCAAATTACTAACCCTTGATGCAAGATAGAGACACAAGTCCATTATTAACTAAACAAAAGCAACAATAAAGGACCTTCGACATGATGAACAAACGCAAAGCAGACCCTTCTACATACTGTAAAACAAAGCTTAGGCAAACAAAGACGTAAAGCAAAATGACAGAAGTAAGAAGAAGAGAAACATACCTGAGGTGTGAAAACACAGCAAAAAAAAAACACCAAGGAAGTGTAGAGGACGAGAATCGCAAGGAAAACCCTAGGAGAGAGGGAGCACTGTGGAAAAAATGAACTGAAAGGACGAAGGAGGGAGATTTATACAAAACTAGTCCGCTCGAGCATGGGGTTTAACGCTCGAGCGTGAGACAAAACACGCAGAGACCCGCTCGTGCGCGAACAAGGACGCTCGAGCGCCAATTCACCCCTCTCAAAACTGTAAAGCAAAGAGCAAACTAATGCAAGGCTCAAAACCATGCTCGAGCGTGGGAATGTCCGCTCGAGCGGGGACAAAACAAGTTTATTTTTTTTTTAATAAAAAACACCGAAGATGTCCTATTACCAGTGGGGAGTTCAATGAAAAGACTGTACCACGAAGATAAGATATACCATCAATCATGAGTCCTGAAAACTTGTAAACAAAATAAAGCACCGGGTCATAAACAAAACAGATAGAATTGAATCAAGGCCATAAGCAACATAAGAATGCATAACTCAAAAACAAACATGAGAGCTCACATATAGAATGTGTGTGTGTGCAATCGTTGACGGCCACAAAGCTAGAGTTAATCCTCATAGTGATCGGATGGCTGGACCTCCGACAAGAGTGACGGACCATCACAGAGAAAAGTCAAACCACTAGGAATCATGAGGTATTTGTTGAGTAAATGCGGAGGCTCCCCCTCAATCAATGATTTTTATTTTTTTTTTATTTTATGTTTTTGAACTTTTCTTTCTTGTGGGCACTCACTGGTGGCATACACACTCAAGAGTATGGAGACCAAACCAGAGAAGAATGAAATCAAAAAGGATGGCCTAGTTGGTGCCTCTAAGGTAGCCTTTTCCTAATGCCCGGATTTCAAAGAACTAAGAGAGAAACCATGGAAGTGAAAAACAATGGTAAATGGTTAAGAGACTCAACATCACCCATGATATACTAGTATAGGTCAATTCCTCTGAAAGAGTATCAAAAACACTGTTAGTGGTCCATAGAGAACTTTGATCACTTGTGCAGAAACCCCTGCAAAAGTTTATCTCAAGAATGTGTACAGAATGAGATCATGAAGTAAATGAGTATGGGAATTCAGAATAAGCTATGAACAAAGACGAATGAGATCTAGTAAGCAACATGAGCAGTGTGCATAAAAATTTTTGATGCAAAGATATCAGGACTCAATGACAATTAGATTATCATATCCAAGTAGACAACAAGCCAAACACTCACACCCATTAATGGAAACAAGAAACGCCCTAGTTACTGAGCACTACAGCCAAGGTCTTTCTAAGAAACTCAAATCGAAGAAGATCAAGGGGTTTTGTAAAAATATCAGCTTTTTGATGCTCAGTAGGTACATGTTCCAGAACAAGGCCTTCTTCCACTAACTCTCGAATAAAATGATGACGGATGTCAATGTGTTTGATATAAGAGTGTTGGGCAGGATTTTTTGAAATGTTTATGGCACTTGTGTTATCACAGAAAAGAGTGAGAGTGTTCTGTTCTATCCATAATCATGAAGCATTTGCTTCATCCACAGCATTTGTGCACAACAACTCCCTGCAGCAATGTACTCAGCCTCAGCAGTCGAAAGGGAGATGGCATTTTGCTTTTTACTATTCCAGGAAACAAGATTATTCCCAAGGTAAAAACACCCCCCAGATGTACTTTTCCTATCATCAGCACACCCTGCCCAGTCGGCATCAGAAAAACCTGTAATTTCAGCTGTAGTATTAGTAGAAAACCAAACCCCATACCCTAAAGTCCCATTAACATATTTAATGATGCGTTTGACAGCAAGAAGATGAGACTCTTTAGGACTGGCTTGGTAACGGGCACAAACACCTACACTAAAAGCAATATCAGGACAACTGGCTGTGAGATACAAAAAGCTCCCAATCATACTCCTATAAAGGGTAGGATCAACATCAGTACTAGAGGAATCTTTGGAAAGGTGAAGACTGGTGGTCATGGGAGTACGTGCATGTTTGGCTGACTCAAGACCAAACTTTGACACAAGATTTTTGGCATACTTAGACTGAGAAACAAACATATCTGAAGGAGATTGTTTAATTTGAAGACCCAAAAAATAAGACAACTCTCCCATCATGCTCATCTCAAACTCATGTGTCATGCAATCCGAAAAATATTTCACAAGATGTTTAGCAGTGGATCCAAACACAATATCATCAACATAAATCTGAGCAACAAGAATATGAGACTTAGTATGTTTCACAAATAAGGTCTTATCCACATTACCCCTTTGAAAGTCATTATCAAGAAGAAATATAGTAAGTCTATCATACTAAGCCCGAGGGGCTTGTTTCAACCCATACAAAGCCTTGTCTAACTTGTAGACATGATTTAGACATTTAGGGTCCTTAAACCCTTTTGGTTGCTCAACATATGCCTCTTCTTTCAAGTACCCATTCAGAAAGGCACTTTTCACATCCATTTGAAACAATTTAAAGCCAAGAAAACATGCAACACCAAGCAAAATACGAATAGACTCAATTGACACTATGAATGAGTATTCTATCCGCTTAGTTCGCAATGAAATATGTGAAGTATTGATATATGATTATGAAATGGGCCCAAGGCTGTTCGGTTTACTTGAAAAGGATATAAAATGGGCCTAAGGCCGTTTTGTATAACTGTTGAATTGAATAAGCCAAAGGCTGTTGAATGGGCCAGAGGCTAACCACTTCCCATATTTTGAATGGGCCAAAGGCCAATTTGACAAATGGAAGACAAATGGGCAAAAGGCCAGTATGTTTGGAACCACAGTTTCACCACTGCTCCAGTATTGATTATACCGGAGAGGGGTTTGG
>NW_021026872.1:419507-458062 GCF_004153795.1 Camellia sinensis
TCAACTATTGCATCTGGTCATGCCCAGAGAAATTCTTTGGGTTGAGAGAATTTCTCTGGCTGGGAATTTTCTCTGTGGTTTGGAGTCCAGAGAAATTTTTCGCCTCAGCGTCCTCAGCCTTCTTCTTCAGAACTGATATTTCGGCGTCTTTAGCGCCCTCAAGCTGTGCCATCTCCCACAAATTTTTGTCTTTCACTTCGGTAACGGCTCGCCGTTTATCACTGTCAGCCGAGGCAACTAGTCCGGTTAGACGAGTTACCTCGGCCTCCAGCTCGGCCATCCTTTGTTGAGAACGTGTTAGTTCGGCAGTCTTGGCTTCGGCTTTCGCCATTGCCTGTCTCGTTGTTTTCCGGAGCTCCAGCACTTTCCTATGTGCAATGTTGTTCTTCTGAAGGGCCTGCAAAATAATAACTCTCTTTAGCCGGACTGACAGTTGGGAAAAGTTAGACAAAGAAAACAGAGAGCCACCTACCAGGATCATTGATTTTGTTGATGACCGGATGGCCTTCAGCTCGGTGTTTAGTTGCTTGTTGTGGTGCTCCATGTCTTTTGGAAGGCAAACACTCTTGGCTAGATTGAAAGCCATCAAGTGATCCTTCTCAACAACAACCGAGTCAGTTTTCTGGATATCTCGGTTTTGAAAGGTGAGAATTGGAGCCCATTTGGAGGAGCTAGCTCGGTCAGATTGCTCCGGTTGAAGGCTGGGTTGGGGGCTCGGTGGAAGGATGGACTCGTCGTCGTTGACAAGGCGTTGCTCGGTTTGGCTAGTCCGGGCACGCTTGTGCACACGAGATGTCGAGGGCTGTTGAGAGGGAAGAGCCACCACGGTTTATTGGGTTTGACTTTGTGGCGGTACTTCGGGCCTGTTAGTTTCGGTCAGAAGTGCCCTTACTCTGCTCCTTTTCGCCATTTCTTGTTCGGCAGTCAAACGGATGAGGTTGATTTGGGGCAAGGATGGGTTCGGTTCTGGTGCGTCTTCGAGGAGGAAATCGGTCACTCTGGCTTTTCGGCGATCGCTGTATCTGTAGGTCGGCTCAAAATTTAACAGCTTAGCCCAACTCCTTTCTTCAACACGTAGTGCGGCACGGAGTGTGTTCAAGTTGGGGTAACTGTACAAGGATGCAAGATGAGCTGAGTCTGCAAAACGAATACAACTGTTAGATCAGTTATGAAACCAGAAACCGAAGTAAAACAAAAGCATGCATATAGCTGAAGTAAGTTATACTGGGGATTCCTTTTTTCCAGTTTATACATCGGCCAGGAATCTGGGCTCGATGATCCTCAAAGTTCGCAGACACCCAGAAAAAATCGTCATCGTTCAAGTCTTTATCCGATGTATATTTTATTATCTTCTCTCGGCGACGGCGTATTCTTAAATAGTAGACCCACCCATCTTCTTTTGATCCCAAGGAATATTGGTGGAATATTTCGGCTAGACCGAGGTTAAGACCGGCTTGGCGATTTAATTCGGCTATTCTCATTATTATACGGTATGAATAGGTGGAAAGCTGGGTTAGGCATAGTCGTGTTTGTCTAAGGAATTCACAAATTAATGGCTGGATTGGAAATCTTAGTCCGGTTTCTATTATTGAAAGGAGGGTAAAAGGTACGAAGCCCTCATTCCCCCATGGTGTGACATCTTTTTTGGCTAAGACAAGTTGTACGTCGTCGGGGATGTTGTAATCCTTACGGAATTCGGCTAGGCCTCCAGGGGTTTCTACCAAAAACCTATACTTCCCCATTTATTTTTAAGTTAAAAATAAATTAGTTTGGTCGGAAAACGGTGCTCAGTAGCTCGGTTGAGCACGCAGAGGAGTGCCAGGGCAACCTAAGTCTGCAAAGTGGAAAACAACGGTGTTAAGCACAGATCGTTGACCGTGCTACAAAATTAAAAGCAAGATAAAAAGTCCTACTGCGACTCTGTGGGATGCTACAGGCTCTATCTCGGTTTCTGCAAGGTGATTGGTAGCTCGGTTTGAGCAGGGTTTCTTAGCTCGGCCTTGGCGAGCGTCTCGATATCTCGGTTGTGGAAACGGTTCTGTTAGACCGGTTGATCGTCTAGGGGCAGCTTTCTGAGTTCGGTCTAAAAAACTAAGAAAGCTGGTTTAGCCCCAAAGGCCTAGATCGGTTGGAATTCAGGTTTCTCAGTATGCTAAATGCAAACTTAGTTTGGTTGGTTACAGAAGTGGTTTCTTATTAAAACTACTGGTGTAGACATGAAGTGTTAGTCCGGTTGTGAACTGACTAGACTTTTACCTAGCATAAACAGTGTCCTAGTTCGGTTGCATCATGATTATGGATCAAACTAAGTGTTCTACAAACAGCTCCATGAAGTTCATGGGGTTCTTATGAGGTTCTTTCCAGAAAAATACAGAAACTAGCAGGCAAAAATGTGTTTTACAAGAACATAAAACGAAATACTGTGGATTGAAAAGAGTACGAAAACAAGAAAGAACGGATTTGTGATGCTTACCTGATGAAGATCAAAGAACTTAGAAGATGGAAGCAGAAGGCAGCAGCAAAACACGAGCTCTTTCAGAAGACGAAGAAGAATGAAGGCTCAGAGAGAGAGAGAAGTTACAAAATATGTCAAAATGAAGAGGCTCGTTTCAGGTAAAGGGAAAAAAAAGACGGGACTGTTCAAATTTCACGAAGTACGAAGACGGCGTGACAGCCGTCCTCAGCCAATCAGAGCATGCCACGTGTCATGGGGATGGGAATTGATTCAGATGCTGTGATTGAAGAGACGTTTTGACCGGACAAGCGGAGCCTGGTGTGTGATTAGCTCGGCTGGATAAGCTACAAGATTTTAGCTCGGTTTGATATGCTTAAGGGGGTTCTAGCTCGGCTGGAAAAGCTAATAAGTTTGGCCCAGATGAAGCGACCAAAAGATAGCCTAGCTCGGCTAATAAATGGGTAATCCCTATCATGCTATGCAGATGGAATTAAGGGGCAATTGAGAGGGTAATTTATATACGAGTTGGGCCGAGCTGGGTTGATATGGGCCCTGGTGAGAAGGGTGAGTAAAAAGGGCCAAAACGTTACTCCGGTTAGTCTGGTCAAAAGGCCAGAAGTTAGACCGATTCGATTGACTCTTGGTGTTAGTCCGGTTGAAGGATGCTTCATAGTTAGACCGGTTTGGATGCTTTAAACTTATACCGGTCATGGCGCAGTGAAACTAGATCGGTCTAAACCTTGATAAAAGATAGTTCGGTTTTGGGCATAGCATGGTTTGTAGAAAACTATGGGCATAGAACCGAACTAGGTATAGTTCGGCTAACGATAGTCGTGATTGCTTCGGTCGTCTGATAGGCCGGCCGTAGAAGAACCATCTCACTTGGTTTAAGCAGTGAGGGGGGTGTTGAAGGATAAACATTATCCTTCTGTAGTATGAATCCTAGGAGGACTCTGCATGGAAGAGTAAAAGTCCCACTAGGATTGTGCCGCGCAAAACCTATAAAAGCTCACAAACATCACCTATGGAGAGGTAACGCAACTTTGTTTTCTGAGTACGCAGAGCTTTTGTCTATTTGTCAAGCTTACTGACTTAGGCATCGGAGAGGTTTCCGACACACACCCGCCGGCTAGCTCACGTTTGTATTTTCAGGTGACAAAGCGACAACGTACGGAGGAGCGCAGACTTGATCAACAGGATTATATAAGAATGTCTATTTCTTTCCCGTACAATATTGTATATTTTTAGTGATTAATTATTTTTTATAAGAAAAGATTTATTGAGAGTTTGAACAAAATTATAAAAAAAATTTGATATCCCTTATTCTTATTCTTATTAAAAGAGTGGTATTTTTTGTGAGTGGTTTTTGAGATAAAATTACTTGGTGAGGTGTGACTAGACGTCGGATTCAAAATTAGTCGGAGTGATCAAGATTGGTTATTTGTTATAAAGGTTCACTAGCACTCGTAAAACTAGTGGTGTAATTACTATTTGAAGAATAGTAGAGAAATTTCTGAAGAGGATACTTGGGGAGTGGACGTAGGCCTGGTGTGTCGAACCACTATAAATCGCTGTGTTTGCTTTCTCTTCCCTTTGCTCATTTTATTTCTTTACTCTATTTTATACTGAGCATCTTTATTTATTTATTATTTGGATTGATTTTTTAATTTACCAATTTATTTAGAAATCCAATTCACCCCCTCTTGGATTGTCTTCTACGTAACAACTACCGACTGCAACATTCAAAAAGCTCATGCATAATATTGGGATGCGACAACATAAAGATCTATTATACAATTTTGAGGGAATGTCATCTATTTAAGCAAATTTGTAGATTGTACTTTTTTTTCTTCGTCTAAGATTTTTTCTCACTGGATTTTCTTTAGCAAGGTTTTAATTAGACAATCAAAACAAATCGCATACAAGAATATTGTTCACCAAAGGTTTTTTCTCACTGGATTTTTCTTGATAAAGTTTTAACGAGGTATATTCTTAGTGTATAGTCATCAAACGGGGAGTGTTGTGAAATATTTGAATAACCATTAGATATCATTTTGATTCAAGATAAAAAGATGAGATTAATGAAACATGGTGGAATTTAGTAAATGAGATTGTGTTAATTTACCTACCTGTCCAACCTCAACAACTCCAATCTCACTATTCTCACTTACTTCACCAACCTCCCATCTCCACCAACTCCTTTAAATTCACATGTTGTATCTACTAAAATTTTTGCCTGTATAAGCAAATGTTTGCTAGATGTTTTGGTATGTATAAGATTGAATGAGAAGAAATATTTAGTTCTTATTTTTTCCTAGATGTTTAGTCTCTTGATTCTAATTTTTTGCTATTCCTCTTATTTTCTTCTCTATTACTTTAATTTTATGACAATTTGATAAGAATGGAATCAAAATATAGCTAAAACTAAACCCACACTTTTTAAATTCAAATGCATTGCACATCTATGAGATGGTCTTCTTGGGTAATTCAGAACGCCACAACAGTAACTAGCAATAATATGACAACCATAACAATATTGGCTTGTGTTGAGAATATGTTTAAAAGAATTTTTTTGGTTTTTAAATTTTTTTTGTCACATTTTTTCTTGATTTATATATATATATATATTTAATAAAAAGTCAAAAAAAAATTAAAAAATCATCTTTTAACTTACTCCGCAAAACAAGACAATGATTATTGTCCAAAATTTACATATTTTTAGTGTAAAATTGTCGATCAGAATCTTCTATCATTCTTTTCTCCACAATAATTTTACTTTGATAATTCAATTGTTTAAATTCAAAATTAAAATAAAATGATATAGTTTTAAAACGTTATCTTAATATTATCTTATTTTAATTTTAAACTTGAATAGTTGATTTCCTAAATTTCAAAAACTAAAAAATTGATTTGATAAGAATGGAATCAAAAGACAGCTAAAAGTGAAGGGTCATTTGAAATGATTTAAATAATTTTTTATTTCTTAACAGAAAAATGTATAGAAAAATAGAGAAGTAATGTATCTAAAAAAAATAAAAAGATAAAAACTGTACTAATATAGGAGATTTCAAACAACACCTAACTTTATTAAAAGAGAAAGTGGTGCTGTTGGACCAGCAGGTGTTATTTCAATTATTTGAATCGTATAGAGTTTGCCGAGTATTTTATTATTTTAAAAAATTATATTGATCGGATATTGATAACTCTAGAGCATAACATATATTGTCAATAATTTATTTTTAAAATTATATTTACCATTGAAAAAAATATGATCTAATTAAGAGACTATCGATATTTCAGTGTAATTTTTTTTGTAGAGATAAAATACTCGACGAGCATTACACATTGACTGATTTGGATCATCGAAACGAGCCCCGTGGTAAACACCTTGGGGCCCACCCTATGTTAAATTACACTTTGCCCCTTTATATTCGTTTATTTTCTTATTTGCCCTTTAAAAGTGTTTTTTTTTTTTTTTTTCAATATGACCTTTCATATTTCAAGCGCTTTATTTATTTATTTATTTATTTCTAAAGTTATTTTTTTAAAAAAATTACACATAATTAGATTTGTGATTTAGATTTGTGTTATAGTTGTGAGTTATATACTTATAATAAAATATTTTTATACCACGTAATTATTAATGTGTACTTTGAAAATAAGCCCAGGTTTGGCATGGGTTAAAATGGGGCTACATGGCTAAAATAGTTACAAAAGGACAAAATATATTAAAAAGTTAATAAGACAAAATGTCATATTCAAATCTTAATCATTTCTTTTTTTTTTCCACAAAAGTAAAAAATACTCATTCCAAACGAGACTTTTTAATCCAGGCTAAAATAGTAAAAAAAAACAACCTACTTCCCAAACCAAGACTAAGGCCTTGTTTGGCAATTTTCAGTTTTAGTCAAAAAGTTAAAAAATTATTATAGCTTGTCACATCACTCTCTCTAATTATCTGTATATCTTTTCATAAAAAGTCAAAAAAATTACTAAGATAATATGTTATCGAACAAGACTAGTTAGTTTTTAAATTAAGCCTTCGTGGGGGATGTGGGTTGACTTTTTAAATTTTTTAACTTGGGGCTAAAAAGTTTCATTTGAGATGTACTTTTTAGGTTTTTTGACTTTTGTAAGAGAAAAAATAAAATGAATATAATTTGGATGTGATATTTTGTCTTATTAATTTTTTAGTCTATTTTATCTTTTTGTAACTAAAATAATCAAAAAAATTATGCCAAACATAGTCTAAAGAGTTGTTTGACATAATCTAAATAAATATATTTTTTAAATGTTTTTTTATAAAAAAAAGTAGATAAACAAAAGGGATATGTTGAGAATAATTTTTTAATTTTTTTGCGTGTAATATAAAATAATGATCGGTAATGTAAATTTACATTTTTACCCCTCTTTTTTGACCAAAAAAAATGCAGCTTTACATTTTTACCCTCTTTTTTTTTATTTTCTCCTTCATTTTTTCTTTTGGTCCTTGCTCCTGCAGCGGCAGTGATGCAGGAGTGTCATTATTGCATACTTGGCTGAACACGCATACCTTTTTTTTTCTTTTTTTATTTGGGGTCTTTGCTCCTGCAGCGGGCAGTGATGCAGGAGTGTCATTATTGCATACTTGGCTGAACACGCATACCCCTTTTTTTTTTTTTTTGGTCCTTGCTCTGCCGCGGACAGTGATGCAGCAGGGGTGTCATTATTGTATACTTGGCTGAACAGGCATTCTTTTTGAAGCGTAATGACCCACATTTTTACCCATTTGCACTAGGAAGTTATATTAAGGCTCCGTTTGGGATATATATTTGTGTTAAAATAATTATATAAGTTAAAATTAATATATTTTAGTTAAATATGATAAAATGTTACATCTAATTTATAATTATTTTTTTTTATAAAACTCAAAAAAAGAAAAAAAACATATCACAAACGAAACTTTTTAACTCCAAACTAAAATAATTAAAAAGTCAAAAAATCAACTCACATCTCAAACGAATTATAAAATGGAATACGTTAATTTTTTTTGTTTTGTTTTTGCTATTCCAATTTTTTTTGTACCGTGTTTTTGATTTGGGCAATGCTAAAGATAGTGATGCTCTAAAGCAACTATTAATGATGTGGCATTTATTTTTTTTTTTAAAAAAAAAAGACACAACAACATTATGACAGTAGGTGAAACTGCCACATTATTAATGGTGGCACTAATTAGTACTCCCCTCATTTTCCTTTTGATTTTGGGGCCCAGATTGTTGTTGATAAAAATTTGCTCATCAAAACTCATACAATTCAAAACCCATACACAAACGGGAGTTTTCTTTAGAAAAAAAATGTCCTTTATAAACTATTTTTAAAATTCATAATCAAACATTTCAATCAAAAATTTTGTTTTTACAAAATATGAATACTTTATTGCTGTGAAAAAACGAAATATTAGACGATGTTGAAAATATGTAATTGAAGAAATGTTTTTGTGAAATAATTTATACAAGTTGTAACAAATTTTTTTTTTTGCATCATAATTTTGTATGTTGAATATATATATATTTTTTGTGTGTGTGTGTGTGTGTTGGGCATGACGATTTTGATAAAAAAAATTCACAATTTTTTTTCAAAAGTTATAACCAAGCCAAACTTGTCAAATTAAAAAAATTCTTTTCACCCAATATTTTGCAAAACTCTTGTTTCGACGACCAAAAAAAAAAAAAACAGTGTGTTGTAAAAATACTGGGCGGTGTTTGGAAATAATTTTTTTTGGATTTTTTTCACTAAAAGACAATTTTTTTGCAAAATCAAAAAAAACAAATCAAAATAAAATATCACATCAAATCCTATAATTATTTCATTTTTTCTCCCACAAACATCACATCCAACTACAAAAAAACTCAACTATCTTTTCAAACACAAAGGGTATGTTTGGTTTGTGTTTGAGAGATGTGTTTTAGAGATAAAAAGTACGAAAAGTTGTTTGGTTTGGTTTTTTTCAAAAAATGTTTTGAAAAATTATTTTAAGAGAGAGTTTTGGAAAAAGTGATTGATTTGATGTGTGTGAGAGAGAAATTTGTTTGGAAAACTTGTTTGGTTTACAAGTTTTGAGAAATTTGTTTGAGAAAATTTGTTTGGTTTGATTACTTTTAAAAACTTATTTGTAGAGAAAATTTCCCAAAATTTTTTCCGAAATGCAAACCAAACGAACCCAAAATTTTTTTTTTCCAATAATATCATACAACTAAAAAAACTTATATAAAAATCCACTTCCCAAACACCCACTATGTATTTGCAAAATAAACTATTACTCCAATCCATTTGACCACATTTGTTAACAATTGTACAAATGTGTTTTTCTGATCGTCAAATTAATTTTGTATCGGTTCGTTTTATTTTATTTTTTATATATATATATTTTTTGAATAGAGGAAGCTTTAAACCAGAGAAACCCAAAAACAGAGGCAAACACATCCAAAAAGAAAGCTCACAGCAACAAACAAAGGAAAAGCCTAAGCTAAGAGGATTTAAGAAGTAAAGCAAGCTCTGATTGGGTTGTGTTGGCAACCCAATCAAGAGGAAAGTGACCATGGAGAGAGGCTTGGGCCACCCAATGAGCAGCCTTGTTGGTAGTTCTCGGCCTCCAACTAAAAGAGAAGCTCCCTTGAGCTGCCATCCGCTTAATATTGGTAAATATTGCACCACACTCCCAAGGCGAAACATTTTCAGAGACATACAGGTGAATATCAACTTGGTTATCCCCTTCAATCTCCACTTGGGGTCACGATTTTGCATGACAAAAATTCACAGTTGCCAATACACAAAAAGATTTCATGATGATCTAAAAGATTTTATTTTTTGATCCGTACATAAATAAATCTTAAAAAAAATTGATTTGTTTTTACCCTCAACGTTTGATGACATTAGTTATTATTATTATTTTTTTATCTCTAACAAACAAATGTTAGAAATGGGCGCCCATGTGACATGACCATTTCAATGCTTTGAATTTATAACTGTAACTCCTGTATTAATGGGGTTTGTAACTCTTGCATTAATGGGGTTTGTAACTCCTGTCTTTATTGCAGAGGTTAATGGTGCATTAATGACCAGCCATAAAGGCTGGAGGCTTTTCCTCTCTATCTAAAAGATTTTATGTTTTGATCCATAAATAAATAAATCTTTAAAAAAATTGATTTTTTTTTTTTTTTTTTACTTTGACGACATTAATTTTTTTTTTTTAATCTTTGACAAACAAAAACAAAATGTCAAAAATAACATAATTTACGTTTCTCATATACACAGAAACAATCTTGTAATCTACTTCCAATTGCCTCCACCAACAAATCTAAAGTTATTGCGTTCGCATTCGCGTTGTCAAGGCACTTGCAATAGTCACCCTCACATTGGCCATTTTAATGTCTTCATCTCCTGGTATAATTATATCTCCAATCATTGTCATTGTTGGGTGATCAAGAAGGTTCGGTGCTTTGTGGTCCACGGCATTTTGTATATTTGCTTTACTTCATCAATGAGATTATTTCGCCTTACGAAATTATGTAAGGCTATTGATGCTGCAACTAAGAGAACTTGTACTCTCTGAAAATCGTATTTCATCATGTTTCTCAAGATGCGTCACCTTGATTTCTATGTACCATCACAAATATTCTTCAATGACATATTTGTTACAAATAATTATGTATTATGAAAATTATATATGTATTTGTTACAACAACAATATCAATTGCAAGAACTTAACAATTTTTTTTTTTTAAAGATGAAAAATAACATAAAATAAACAAATTAATTTAAAGATGTAAAAAGAATATCAACTTACATTTTCATATATATATATATATATACCCATACATCTCATAAAAAATAAAAAATAAAAAAAAAAAAAAATTCTTACTGCAACAATTTATCTATATATTGCAACTAAAACAAATCTAGAAAAAAAAATTGAAAAATTAGAGATGAGAAGTTCGGAGACCTAACAACCTTATAAAACACAATGATCACAAAAATCTCAAACTAAAAACAAAATGCCTAAATAGTAACTCATGACAAGTAATGGGACTATGAATTTCTACATAAGCTGTGAACTAACCAAAAGAAATGGTCCCCCCTTTCGAATTCTTACCAAAACAACTCGTGAGGCAAGCCGGTCTCTCTCTAGCGTGCATGAACATTACTAAGGGTTTGATTACGAAGTAAATAGACATTACTATGCACTCATTGAGAAATATGTTCAGATTGTCCTATAGCTTTAGGGTTGCTAGTTTTCAAATTCAACTGTTGATTTTGGATTATTAGGTATTCAAAATGTGAGAATCAAGGATGCAGTAACAAACATGACCCTATGAGGTGCCTACTTCAAGCAAGAAGCAATGCCTATGTAGCTATTCCAGATTGCCAGCTATGCATCGAGGATAGAGTAGTGTATAGTTATGCAAATAATTATTCCCATGTTCAAACAACTCTTTTCATTATCCACCATGTATAGTTATGCCATTTTTAAAATTATCTGCAAATGCTAGTAGTGTTTTTGGGTGATGAGGCATGTATAGATACAAATAGTTTGAGAATGAAGTACCTTCATAAACTTACCCAAATTAAACCTGTTTGAATTTTTAAATATTCAATTAATTGGTTGTTAACTTAAGATTGTTGGTGGCAAAAAGTAACTTGAAGACTCAAATTTGGCCTGTCAACAAACTCTAACCTTGAAGGACTCATCATCATGAATAAACTAGAAGTCTACAATACAACACTATGCTAAAACAGGGCATTAACGGCGGTTTTTTTAACGGCGGTAACGAAAACTGTCGTTAAAGGTATCATTAACGGCGGTTTTGTTACCGCCGTTAAAAAGTAACAAAACCGCCGCTAATGCCCAATCATTACCGCCGTTAATGACGGCGGTCTTTGCCAGCGAAACTCCGGCGTGCTCCGGCGAGCTCCGGCGAAACCATCTACAACAAAGTAAAAGTAATGTTTAAATATTTATTTAGGGAATATATTTCATGAAGAGTGGCTATGGTAGAGTGGTTAGTGTGGGTGGATGAGAGGTTGAGGGTTCAAGACTTGGGGAGTGTAAGAAGAAAGAATTATTTTTTGAAAAATTTGAACCTGTTTACGGCGGTAAAAAACCGCCGTTTTTGGTCGACTTTTAACGACGGTAATTTACCTTTTTACGACGGTTGTACTTTTTCCGGGAGGATAGCTATGAGTGTTATAGAAATTGCATGTGAATTAGGAGAATTGAAACTATTTTCTCATTTATGTGCATTGAGCATTATCTCATACTTTACATTGAAAATGTTACTATTTTTTGTGAAAATGGGTAAATTTGGGAAAGGAATTATGGTTACATCAAATAATTTGGTCTGTGTGTTCTGGGTGAAAGTCCCAAAAACCATGCGTATGCATCGGTGCCGATGCCGTGGACAAAATTTCCGTAGAATGGCAATTGTAGTGCTTGTATGGCCTACGTTTACATGGGTGCCAGTTTATGGTTTCCTTCAGACAAAATTTTTAAGAAAATTGTATTGTTTTGAAATTCTCAAAGTGTGATTCACTACCCTATTTTCTGTTAAAATGGAAATGATTTATGAATCAAGACAATAACTTGGCATTGCATAGATTTGGAAAGATGTGTAAAAATATTTTGGTACAAGCATTGTATATGCATTCACCTTATAACTTTGTTAAGATTCATATATTGTATTTGACTATTTCTACTAGGCTTTGGCTCACCCTACTTCGGAAAAAGCATTTCAAGTGCTAATGGTGTGCCTCCGCCAAGGTGATAGCTTGGGAGCACTTGGAACGACAACTTCCTTTTTATGGATTTATTGCATTTATTTGGTACAAACCGAGGGCTTAAATTGTATTGGACTTAAGTCCACTTTGTTGTAACCAAGAACTATCTTAAAAAGCTATAAGCCCTTAGGGAATTTCTTATTTGTTTAATTTCAATTCTTTTTCTTTAGTTTGCAACATATGCTATGGATTCAGGGCCAAACATTATGAATGTATACCTCATATGTCTCTTTTTGTAAACTCAATTGAATATAATGGAAGATATTTACTTTATCGTTGTTGTAGTTCATTGATATTGTGGATGGATTATTGTAGTTATTTGGGGGCATGACAACTTGGTATCAAAGTGTACCAGGTTCGAATATTTTGGGTACGTGGGAAGTGGTTATTACCACAATTGGTTTGTCTTGCTTAATAGAGATATTCGTATGTATGGTATGCTTATGTGGTAACATGCTTGTGTGGTTATATGAGTATGAGATTTAATTTCTAAGATATTGATTGAGTCTATGGGTTTCTAGAAGTCCTATTAGAAGAGCACTTGAATACTGTTGTTTCTAATTAGAACTCTGGCAATGTCGCGGGACGGTCATTATCTAGGAAGGAAATTCCTATGTATTTATGTGACTACGTGCATATGTGGAGTGAATTACTGTTGTCCACTGCATTAAGACACGAGTGAGTTAGCTTCGGCACATTTGTAAATGTGCTAATCTCTTTTGTTACCTTCATTAGAATGTCAAGACGTGGACGTGGTGGTGGTAAGCGTAGTAGGCCTAGAAGGCATGAGGTGCCTTTACCGGATGAGATTCCGGCGCAAGAAGAAGGTGTTGGTTAGGCCAATGTGGCCGAACCAGTTGGCCATCAGGCCATGAATTCTTTGGCTCGTGAAATGGCTGGAGCTTTGTGGGAATCCATGGATATTCTCAGGGTTGAGAATAAAGTCCAGGCTCAAGTTGTTGAAACAGGGCCTTCATTCTCTAAGAGAGAGTTCTTCCGGTCTAGTCCGGATGAGTTTTTGGATGATCCAAATGAGCCACTGAAGGCGGATGAGGGGCTAGAGCAGATGGTGAAAACGTTCGAGAAGCTTGGCATCGAGGATGACAATTTGAGAGTGACCTTGGCATCCTTCCAGCTGAAGAGAGATATGGGTCAATGGTGAAAGTATGCTTGTAGGCGCATTGGGGTGACTTGGGAGGCCTTTGTCAATGCCTTCTAGGACAATTTTTTGTCTCTCACTGCTAGGGAGAAGTTAAGAGACCAATTTCTGAAACTCAAGCAACTTAGTTTGCCAGTAGTCGAGTTTGAGACAGCTTTCACAAGCTTTTCTAGATTTGCACTGAAACTCGTGGCGACAAAGAAACGTCGTTGTATCAAGTTCGGGAAGAGATAAGGATCGAACTTCTTTTCAAAGTAGCTAGGTCAATGATTACGGATGCCTTGTGGAGGCGGCAGCGGCTCATCTTGAGACCATAGTTCAGGTAGAGAATGAGCGGATTAGGGGCTCCAAAAGGAGTCAGGAGATTCAGGGAGAGAGTCGGGACAGTGAGAGACAGAGAGGTCCCGCTCCGTAGCAGTCCCAGGCTGAACAGTCTAGATCCACTTTCCCTATGCTGAGTTCAGGTTCAGGGTGAGGTAATCCGGGAGGTTTCACTTGTTACAAATGTGGCCAATTGAGTCACAAGTTCCCAGCTTGCCCGCAGAGAGGAGAAGGGCAATAATCCACACCGGCAACGGCTCATTCTCAGAGCCAAAGTCAAGGCATAGGGAAGCCACCTACATGTTACCAGTGTAGGCAGTCAGGGCATGTGAGGAGGTTTTGTCCTCAGTCAGGTGGCACACCTGGTACGTCTGGTTCGAGGAAGACACAGAGCCACAAGCCTACACAATTAGCACAGGCCTCGAGGGCTAATCAGGGAGCCTTTTCGGCTCAGTTAGTGCATCAAACTTATGCTCCAAGGGGTGAGTAGGTGAAGCAAAGGTCTACAAGATGTGTGTATGCTGTTACCACGCCAAACCTAGTGCAAGCACCTTCAATTATGAGAGGTACTTTCTTGTTATATAATTCTATTGCCAATGTGTTAATTGGTATGGGTGCATCTCATTCATTCATCTCGTCTACATTTGCATCGACATTAGGGTTAGAATTGGCTCAGGTAGCATCTCCACTCAGTGTAGAGTCACCTATTAGTGGTGAGTTTGTTTTGGAACAGGGGTGTCGGGGTTGTGAGATAGAGGTTGTAGGTCGCCGACTTCTTTTTGTATTTGTATTGATTGATATGTCGAGTTTTGATGCTATATTGGGTATGGTCTGGTTGTCGTCATATCAGGCTGTCATAGATTGTTACCGTCAAAGGGTTACTATATGTATCTTGAGTGGAAATTGTTTTTATTTTATGGGAGACAGAGTTGATAGAGCTTCATTACAAGTATCTGATCAACGAGGTCGAAGTGAGCTTAGTTGTCTCCTTGCAAACTTTTTGGGTAGTGAGTGTGATGAAGTCCGAGTTGAATTGCCGAGAGTAGTTTGTGAATACCCAAATGTTTTTCAAGTGGATCTCACTTTGAATTCTCTATTGATTTAGGCCTCGTTTGGGAACAGGCTAATTTAGTAACTTTTTGGCTATTTGGCTAAAATATGAACTAAAAAAAACTAGTATGTTTGGGACAACTTTTTGGCTTTTTACGAAAAGATGTGCAAAAAGCCGAGAGAAAAGAGAATCTTTGACTTTTTGGTATGAGTTGTTGGCTTTTTGACTTTTTTAGTAACTTTTTGACTTTTTAGCTAAACTGACCTGTTGCCAAACAAGGCCTTAGTGTCTGGCACTATAACGATTTCTATGGCACCATATAGATTTGCACCTGCTGAATTGAGCGAGTTGAAGATTTAACTCCAAGAATTGCTAGATAAGGGCTTTATTCACCCTAGTACTTCACCGTGGGGAGCACTGGCTCTCTTTTCCAAAAAGAAAGATGGTGCATTGTGACTTTGTATAGATTACTGTAAATTGAACTGGGTAATTGTCAAGAACAAGTACCCATTGCCTCGCATAGATGATTTGTTTGATCAGTTGAAGGGGTCTTGTTGTTTCTCTAAGATAGACTTAAGATCGGGTTATCACCAGTTGAGGGTAAAGGAGGAAGATATCCAGACGACAGGATTCCGTACACGGTATGGCCATTATGAGTTCCTAGTGATGCATTTTGGGCTGACCAATGCACCAACCGTGTTTATAGATCTAATGAATCAAATATTCAAGGATTTTTTAGATCGTTTCGTAGTCATTTTCGTTGATGACATTCTGATTTACTCACCCCTTGAGGAGGGACACGAGGAACACTTGCGAGTTATGCTTGAGTTGCTTAGAGAAGTTTGGGAAGTATGAGTTCTGGTTGAAAAAAATAAAGTACTCAGGCCATGTGGTATCTGGGGTATGAGTGACTGTAGACTCTTCAAAGATAGAAACACTACAAGATTGGGAACAACCTAAGAATACCTTTGAGATCCGTAGTTTCTTAGGGTTAGCCGAGGTATTATTATTGGTTTGTAAAGGATTTCTCTAAGTTAGCCTCACATTTGACTAGACTAGCGAGAAAGGGAACCAAATTTGTGTAAAGTGAGACTTTTGAGAAGTCATTTCAAGAGCTTAAGGTTAGACTTACCACTGCTCCAGTGTTAATTATTCTGAAGAGGGGTTTGGGATATTCTGTGTATTGTGATGCTTTATGGGAAGGTTTGGGTTGTGTTTTGATGCAAGAAGGGAAGGTAGTGGCCTATGGCTCATGTCAGTTGAAAACACATGAGAGGAACTACCCTACCCATGATTTAGAATTACCAGCTGTGGTTTTCGCTTTGAAAATTTGGAGGCATTACCTTTATGGTGAGAAGTTTGAGGTGTTTTCTAATCACAAGAGTCTAAAGTACCTGCTTTCACAGAAAGATCTAAATTTGAGGCAGAGGAGGTGGATGAAGTTTATAGAAGACTATGACTTTGAGTTGTACTATCATCTGGGGAAAGCCAACGTAGTGGCTGATACCTTGAGTAGAAAGTCCTTTAGCAGTGTAGCGAGTATTGACATCCAAGCATGGTAGATGTTAGGTGCTATTGGTGAGTTTGACTTGCATCTTGGCAAGTCCGTTGAGTCTGAAGCTTTGTTTTCAATAGTTGCACAATCTACACTTGTGAGCTGAGTTATAGAAGCACAGAGGGGTGACCTTGAGATAGAATCCCTTAGGGAGAAGATCTCCAGTGGGAAGGTAGAAAGAGGCGTGAACATATATTCCAACTCGAGTGCTAGATACCTTGATTGTCTTTTCGTGCCGGAGTCTTCCCGAGAAGAAGTACTTTGAGAGTTTCACCATTTACGCCTTGCGGTGCACCCGAGAGGCACAAAAATGTATTATGACCTTAGTCATCAATTTTGGTGGAAGGGAATGAAGAAGGACGTAGTCGTGTTTGTGTTGAAATGCCTTACTCGTCAACAAGTGAAGGCCGAGCATCAGAGGCCAGCGGGTCTGTTGCAACCCTTGCCTATAGCCGAGTAGAAGTGGGAGCATGTCATGATTGATTTTGTTGTGGGTCTTCCAAGGACTCAACAGGGTAATGACGCCATTTGGGTGGTAGTTAATCGATTGACCAAGTCAGCACATTTTATACTTTTGCGCGCACGAGTGACTCGTCTGGCTGACTTTTACATCAAGGACATTGTTCGACTTCATGGGTCTCTGTGATTATCGTTTGAGATAGAGATCCACGTTTTATGATAAAGATCCACGTTTTATGGCTCGGTTGTGGTAGAGCCTGTAGAATGCCTTGGGCACTAGGTTGACTTTTAGTACCACCTATCATCCTCAGATTGACGGGCAGTCCGAGCGTACTATTCAGATCCTTGAGGATATGCTTCGAGGTTGTGTCCTTGATTTTAAGGGGTCGTAGGAGAGGCACTTGCCCTTAGTGGAGTTTTCCTATAACAACAGCGCCATTTAAGGCCTTGTAAGGCCGACCCCGTACGTCTCCTATGTGTTGGGCCAAGGTGGGCGATGCACCTATGTTGTGTCTAGAGTTAGTCTGGGAAATGATAGAAAAAGTTTCACTTATCCGTAAGAGGTTGATCACGGCTCAGAGTCGTCAAAAGAGCTATGCTAACCGTAAGAGAAGATCGTTATCTTTTGAGATAGGAGATCATGTCTTCCTAAAGATATCACCTAGACGGGATTTGATGAGGCTTGAAAAGAGCGAGAAGTTGTCTCCTAGGTTTATTGGGCCTTTTGAGATCCTAGAACGGATTAGGGAGGTAGCTTATTGTTTGGCCTTGCCGCCACAGCTTTCTAGGGTTCATGACGTATTTCATATCTGTATGCTCCAGAAGTATGAGCCGGATCCATCACACATATTGGATTAGACAGAGTTAGAGATTGACGAGGATGCCTCGTATAAGGGGAGACCGATTAGAGTTTTAGATACTCAGGACCAAGTCTTACAAGGCAAGACGATTCCTTTAGTAAAAGTATTATGGCGACACCACGGGGTTAAGGAGGCTAGTTGGGAGCGTAAAGCGGAAGTCTGTGAGAAATATCCGGACCTGTTTGTTAATGTTTGAGCATGTATTGAAAACCTTGTTATATTAATGTAATATGAGCATTGGAGGTGTTTTGGAAATATGAATTGTATATTCAGTATTGAGAACTTATTTATCTTGTTGATAAGGATGGATGACCGATGGATGGGTCATGGTGATGATTTGAAATTATGATTAATGTTATAATTGGTCAAAACATGGTGTTAAATGTTTGGTTTAAATTTCAAGGATGAAATTCCTTACGGGAGGAGGTTAGAGCGTTTCTAGTTTGAACCCAACCTATTTAACTATTGGACTCAGGTTTCCTTTCCTTATATAGTTGTTCTTGCCTTGTTTCCCACTATTTCTCCTTGAGTGGGGCTATTGGGTTGTGTTGATTGCGCTTGGAACATGTTAGTAGCTTGTTTTTCAAACTTTTGTTGTCCAGATTTTTGTTCTTTCACTCGAGCGAAGCTTCTTGCGCTCGAGCGGCCTTTGTGAACATCTAGTATTTTTGCAAATACTGGGAGTTTGTATTCTTTGCTCGAGCAAAGCTTTTTTCGCTCAAGCAACGGCCTTTGTCTACAAAATTACTAGGAGTATGTATTCTGTGCTCGAGTGAAGCTTCTTGAGCTTGAGCGAAACAACTTATTGTGTCTAGTCACTCGAGCGACGCATCTTGCGCTCGAGCGAACTGTGCGTATATCAGTTTGTAAATAGCTCATTTTAAGTCACTTTTTCATCTCTCTCTCTCTCTCTCTCTAAACATTTCAAAACCCTAATATCTCTCACTGTCTCTCTAAAACTTATTTATTTCTCTTGATTTCACATAGATCCGTCAATCTCTTTATCCGTGTGCCTTTGTTAAAAACTTAGAGCTCGGCGTGGGCTTTGTTCTAATCGGAACAAAGTTGGTTTTTGGTGTGTGTGTGTATGTGTGTGTGTGTGTCTCTCTCTCTCTCTCTCTCGTGTTTTAGTTTGAGATAAGGATATTTTCTACACTTTTTTATGAATTTTAACTTTGTTATTTGACATTCTAAACAACATTGTGATTTTGGGAGTTTTTGGAACAAATCAAAGGTTTTGGTTGAAAAATCAAAAGTGGGGTTTTTCAAATAGATTCTTGGAAATGATCTTGATGTTAAGAATAATGTTGTGTTGGGTGGAAATGGCCGATTTTGATGCTTGGGGTTGATTTTGGAAAAGAAAAAGGGTTATTGCTCTGAATGCCTCAAATATTGATTTTTTGTAAATTTTAAGATTCATATTGGAATTGTTATATTGGGATGATGTTGATGAGTGTGGTGGAGTTAGATATGTATTATTACTTACCTATTGAAAATTTCGAAAGTTTATCTTTATTGATAGTTGTTTACCTGTTTAGAAATATTTATTTTGGGCTATCAGTAGAGGATAGTTATGAGTGTTGTAGAAATTGCATGTAAATTAGAAGAATTAAAACTATTTTTTCATTTATGTGCATTGAGCATTATCTCATACTCATGCATTGAAAATGTTACTATTTTTGAGAAAATGAGTGAATCTGGGAAAGGAATTATGGTTACATCAAATAAGTTGGCATGTGTGTCCTAGGTGAAAGTCTCGAAAACCACACGTATACATGGGTATCGATCTCGTGGATGAAATTTTCGTGAAATGGCAATAGTAATGTTTGTATGGCCTACGTTTACATGGGTGCCAGTTTATGGTTTCCTTCGAACGAAATTTTTGGGAAATGATGTATTGTTTTGATTTGAGTTGGGTCTCTTACAATGTAGCCATGACTGGCTGTTTATAGACAAAAAAACTACCTAATAACTAACATATTCTTCCATCTCCCCACACTTTATACTCTACGATCTTCCACTTCATCTCTATGTCTTCATAACTTCTTTTAACCTCCAATTCATACTTCATGTTCTCCACTTTGTCCTCCATCATCTTTCTACATATGTTTAATACTTTATAACTTCTCATAACCTCCAAATGAGTAGGAGAGTACCACATGTCTTATAATTATATAAATAATAACTATTAATAAAATTATTTATTTATGGTGCCAACAGCATATGATTTACAACTTTAGAGCTCCACCACCGCTTGGCTCAAATGATACTTCTAATTAAACTACTTTTTGGATTTTGAATTTTCCTATGAAAAAAATCGTTATGAGGTGTCTTGTATTTATTGAACTTTCAGTTCTGGGGTGGGACCTCCCGCATGTTTGTGGGCCTATAATGTTAGTTTCAGCCCCATAAACTTTACCCTATATATATTGTATCAATGTATACGTTTTAGGTTTAGAGAAAAGCAAAGAGAGCAGGAGAGTGTATCTTGCACTTGTGTGTGTTCTTGTTATTCTTGTTATCTTGCCGAACCACGTATATCTTGCACTTGTGTGTGTTCTTGTTATTCTTGTTATTGTTTATTATGTGTTTGGAACCAATTCTTGCATAACAAAAATAATAATAATAAGTAACTGTTGGAAAATAACGGTTTTTCAACAACTTTTATTCGAAATTAAAGTGGGACCTAACCGCCGATTGAGATTGGCCTAACTGGTTTTGTATTCTCTCAAGTAAGAAGATTACAATATAAAAATGATGGGCCGAAACTATTGAGTTGTGAATAAGAATTGTCTCATAAAGTGGGTATTAATAAAAGTTGGGCCTAGATTTGAACTTAGTCTTCATTTGGAATGGGCCTAGACTTGTACTTGTGCATATGCTAGGTTTGGTCTTGGTCTTGGTCTTGGACTTGGACTTAATTTTTGAGCTTGGGCTAAGCTATGTTGTGTTGGGCTTAGCTTGTGCATGTGTTTGAGAATTGGACTTGGATTGGGTTGTGACCCAACATTAGTATCCATTTTTGTAACGCCCTCAAAATAATAAATAAAACCCATCTCATTAGACATGCATTGATATAAAATAAGCTAACCATTTCTATTTATCAGAGTAATTCTACAACTGTATTACATGTTAACAACAAAAACAAATGCCCTAAGGGCTTACAGCTTTCCAAGTTAACACTTGGTTACAAAAAGAAAAGTACTAACTCAATACATATTAAACCCTTAGCTTGAATTTACATGTAATACATCAAAATGAATAAAAGAAGAGTCTTCAACTCTCATCAACATCCAAGCTATGTCCTTGGAGGTGGCATACTACCTGTACCTGAAAATAATGTCCCATAAAGGGTGAGCCAACGCCCAGTAGAGATATGCTAAACACAGTATGAGCAATGACTAAGACATTAGTAATTGATAAATGTTCAGTTTCCATAAACCAGTCCATAACTCAGTTTCGTTTCGTTTCAGTTTCCATTTCTTATCATTTTCACAATTCACATCAACGGCTCAGAACCTGGCCAATCCTTTATATGAGACAATGACTCATATTAAACATTTCCCATTTTTTCAGTAGATAAACATATTAGTTATATCAACATTTCAACAGATAATCATACAAGCTGTATCCACATTCAATAGATATGCATATTAGCTATATCAACACTTCCAGTGACAAGCATATGAGCTGTATCAACACTTCCAATGACAAGCATATGAGCTGTATCAACACATTATCTGACAAGCATATGAGCTGTATTAGTGGAGTCCATCCCCTATCTCCTCCCAAACAACATCCGATTTAGAGGTCTATCCCCTATCTTCCCCTAAACCGTGGAGTACATCCACTATCTCCTCCCACACACACAATGCATATATACACAAAGGTCATATACACAATCAATCAATACATAACGTTAATGTATTCTGTCAACCGTCATACTCTATGACATATTCAATTGATTAGTTTCAGTTTGCCTAATCATCATGCATTGTCTACAACAATCAAAACTACTCTCCACCGGTAGCCCAAGCAATTATTTCTAAACAGATAATAAAAGCTCCAACAGATAAAATATCAATGTTTTCAAAAGTGAGCGATTAACAAATCTAACTCCATTATTCGACCATATAATGACATAATTCCATTATTTCCAACTCAATTCCATATAACCACAATTTCCCCAAATTAATCATACCAATTAATTTATACAACCAATTAGGGTTTTCTACCCCATTTCTCAATATTGACCCAATGGTCTATATTTCAACAACCAACATCAATAACACCATTTGAAACCCCAAATACATATTATGAGCCCAAAATCACAAAACCCTCTTTAACACATTTTGAAACCCTAAGTCCCAAAATTTTCCAAATTCAACACTTTATCAAAACAACTAAAAACCTAGGTCAAAGACCATAAGAGTGAGTAGGAACCCCTACCTCAAAAGATGAGACCTAAAGAAGAAGATGGTGAAAACGAAGTTGCTCCAAACCACGAGTCCCTCGGATCAAAAGATAGCCCTCGACGATCAACAACCTTTTTGTAAAGACCAAAGGTGAGGAAAACACCCTAACTAGATCAATATCTAGAGAGAAGGCAAGGTTTTAGCGAGAGAGGCTCTCAAATGGATTTTTCGGAAAAGTAAGAGAGAGAAAGGATGAGAAAAAGTTATTTAAAACTGCCTCACAGCCAACTGATATACGACATTCCTGCTCGAGCGGAGAACACAACGCTCGAGCGTTAAAAACAAAAAACTGTCTGCTCGAGCGCAAAAGGGCCCGCTCGAGCGCCAAGACACAAGAATAAAGTAAATCCGCTCGAGCGCGAAAACCAGTCCGCTCGAGCGTAGATTTCTCCCTTCCAGAACTTACACCCACAGGTACTACCCGCTCGAGCGTAGATTTCTCCCTTCCAGAACTTACACCCACAGGTACTACCCGCTCGAGCGCCAAAGTACCCGCTCGAGCGCCACCGCTCGAGCGTAAAGAAACCCGCTCGAGCGTAAAAATCACACCTGCAGAAGTTTTGCAGGGACACAAAAAACTGGGAGCGTGCAATCTCCGCTCAAGCGCAAGAAGACCCGCTCGAGCGGACCTCTTAAAATCTGGGCAACAAAGAATTGAAACCAAAGCCAAACAAACCTGTAACAACTCTGCCCAATACATCCTAAAACTCAATTAAGTGGAATTAAAGGATGACAACAACGTGTACCACTACCAACATCACGGAACCGAGTCCGGAATACAACAAAACAGTAAAGGGACAATCGGGATCGCTATGCATTTTGCGACCAATCTAGTTGGATTATATAAATAGCATTATATATATATATATATATATATATATAAATAATGCAATGGAGGTTTTCAACCTTTGTAACTCTCAACTTTTGATAATGGAGTTGATGATCATATTATGCACATGGGAGTTTTGCACATTTGTAACTTTAGCCCTAATGGCTAGAGTTGATGGCCATTAATGCTAAGTTTTGTAGTAGCCTTCATGCTTAAGACCACTTTCCTACAAGTATAAAAAGGGCCTTTCCCCTCCAACTTAGTAGAATAATTTTGGTGAGATTTTTGATGGAAAATAGAGATGATATTTTGAGATAAGAATTGGAGATGGTTTTTTACACTAAAGAAAAATTTTCCTATCTTCTTTTGCTAGCCCATTTTTTGGTACTTATTAGAGAGAGTGCATCCATTGTCAAGTTCGCCGAAACTATTCAGAAGGTGCTTCTATATTAGCTGGTTTCGACCTTCATATCTTGGGAGACAGATGCCGGCATATCTCCACCGTCCATCAGGAGGCGGTGAATCTATTTTAAGGAAACTGTCTAGTGCAGGTTTCGGTTTATTTCTTTTCCTGTCATTTGTTTTTAAATTCTTCAATGTTTAGTTACAAAGATGAGTTATAATCTTTAGTTATCCATGTTAATAATTTGTTCTATTAGTAATGTAATCTAATTCATTTATGTATTTAGTTGTGTCGTTTATTTTGTATTTCATCCTTTAATAAAAAAATTGTTTTGTCATTTCTATTTAATTTATTTTATATATTTTTCTTATATTATTATGGAAAAATACCAACAATTTTAAAACAAATTTTTATAAATAAGTTTGATAAAACAATTTAGTTTTTATTATAATTTTATTCTAGTGACTCTTGGAATTAAATTAATTTAATTGCCTAGAGTTATTAGAATTTGAGTTGTTTGTTTCAAGTAATTTATTCAAGCAATTTATTTTATGTTAATTAGATGTTATTGCATGAATTATTTGATAGCTAGTGCTTAAGTTGCTAGGAGTTCATAAAAATAAAATAAGAATTTTATTTCTTAAGATTATTACTAATTTATTTGATTTGTTTGTTATTTGTTTTCTTTTGTAATTAACTTTCTCTACAAGTTTACCTAAATGCGAAAGCAAGATATATAATATCTAATACAAACAAATTGAAACTAATAGTTTTGGACTACTAACTGATGTTGAACAGGATTACCTAAGCGTGGAATAAGGTATAATATTGGACCTTCGGAATTCTTGTGAATTTAAGTATTCACTTTATTGTGGAGAATTGTTTCATATGTTATATTACAATTTCGATTTAATTTGATAAATTAAATTCTGGAAAAACAAAGAGCTGGATTTTGAAAATGTTAAGAGATTTGGCTAGTCGAGAGGTTTTTGACAGTATAATCTCCAAACATGTTTGTTTTAGGAGAGAATTTCGTAAAATAGTGGTCTTATTCTGTGATTGCTTATGATTATATTGCATTATTGCGTGGTGGTATAGCTTGGCATTGTAATGATATTAACTCTTATTCATTCTATTTAGTTTTGGTTGTATCAATTGTGAGTTATTTCATGTCTTGATGGGTAATCAAGGAAATCACTCCAAAATATTTTATATTCATGGAATGATAAGTGGAAGTTTAACTCTATTGTTATTTATATTTGCTCATAGTAGCATGGTTGGATTGCCAATATTATGACCATAATATTCCTATATGTGTAGTTGTTTCATAGCCACGAAACTTGTGACATTCTAGTAACTACAACGCATCTATAGCCTTTGAATTACACATTGTGAGTTATAGCTGAAATTACTTATGTAATATTCACTTTATTGGTTCATTAACTTATCTTGTATCCAAGTGTGTATATGAACAGTGAGTATAGAGATTTAGTGACACCGATGATAGAGTTTTGTAATGTGTTTTATACAAAGATAAGCATTACAAGTGGAGAAGCGTGTTCTTGGCTGAACAGACGATTCCAGATGCAACTATGAACTCTGTTTTGCAGATTTAGACAATTTGTAATCGTAATAGTTGCATTTCCATTTTCATTTGTAGTGGTTTTAATTTTTAATAGTTTCACCATAGTGAAAAGGAAATGGAGAAGGAAAAATATTATAAATCTTCGGGTTTAGAGAAAGTCTTTGGGATTAATTTTATTATTTCCAAAGTGTTTTGGTTTTTTGTAATAAAAACCAAAGTTTAGCCCTAGCTAAAGAGTATTTATGATTTGTTCAGAAATGGCAACTAAGATAGATTTGGTTTCAAACCTTTGTGGTTAAAGGAAGTCTTTGGGTTTAATCTTTTTATTCCCAAAGTGGTAGGAAAACAAATTTTGAGAAAGTCTTTGATTATAATCTGATTATTTCCAAAGTGTTTTGTTTTGGGAAAAGAAACCAAATTTTAGCATTAGCTAAAATATTTTGATCTTTATTCAGAAATAATAGGCTCAGTTCCAGGAGTACCAGTAAACTTTTATGAGTGGTGTAATTCTGATAGCAAATTTTAATTGCTTATAAGTTTTGGAAACTTGGTTCGTTTTAACCTAGTTTATCCCCTAAAAAACTTAATTCTAAATTTGTTTCTCATGAATTAGGAGTCAACATGCTCTTGAAAGTTTTGTGTAAAGTTATCTGGGTCTTAAGTGGGACCGGTGTGACCCCTTTAGTCTTCTTAGAAACTTTCCTGACCATGTTTGATTCTAGGGTAAGTGGTGAGATCAATTTTGAATTAAATTTCAGACTTTGGGATTTACTAGTGTTAAGTTTAGTTTTTGAAAAAACAGAATAATGAAATTCTGTTGTGATTTTTCAGAAATTGATTCAAGAGGTGACAACAGAAAATGTTATTCCACCTAACAACCTTAAGCCTTGCAAGGTTCTTAAAGGAAGATCTAGAGAGATCAAGTGTGATTAGAGGAAATCACAAGATTGCATGATAATATCTCTGAATGAATCAGAGGCAATTAGTATGTTGTTCTTGTGTCAATTATAGCATGTATGATTACTACGTGACTTTGCTTAAGAGCAAAGATAAGATAACCCATTAAGGTGGGTGAATGTATTTTTTGAATTTTTATAATTCTAAATATATATTCTCGAATTGGTGGCTCCTAGTGAGTATAAGATCACTAATCATAAAGATAGAAAACTGGTGGTTCCTAGGAAGTGTTAGACCACTGGCTACATAGTTATGAGATTGTGGTTCCTAGTAGTAAACAGATTACTGATTACATGTTAAGACGTGATGGTTCCTAGTAACGGAAAGACTATTGATCATATGTCAAGACATGATGGTTCTTAGTAGTGGAAAGGATATTGATCATATGTCAAGATATGATGATTCCTAGTAATAAAAGTGACTACTGATCACATTTAAAATATTATAGTTCCTAGTAGTGGAAAGTTTACTAATCACATGATGAGAAATTAATGATTCCTAGTGATAAAACTACTGACCATATTATGAAATTCTAAATAGTAGACTATTGATCACTAAGTTTGTGATTCATAATAGTAAGGCTATTGACTTCAGAGTGACAGGTTGGACCAAATTTGTTTGGTGCCTTGAATTTAAGAAAGGCCTAATTTGGTTAATGATGGTCTGGGAATATGTTTTATGTGATATGGTTTTGGGAGTTTCATAATCATTGTGACACAAGGAATTGGTTAAAGACCTTGTATGAGTTTTTTAGAAGGCCAAAAGCCTTAGTATAGTTTTTACAAATGTACGGGTGTCATGTAAAAGATGGCAATACCTAAACCCAAGCAGGTATGATAGGCCTGAAAATCCGTTGACTTTATATTCAACAGTTATGCACAATAAAGTAGTGCATATCAGTTTTCTTGTGGACAAATCTAATGTTTAGATTTAAGAGATGAGCATAGAAGATGTTAAAAGGCTAGAACTTTAAAGTTCGTTTGTCTAATCTTCTTAAACCTATATGGTGGCTTGTGAGGCTAAAAGCTTCTTTGAAGCTGTGATTTCTCTAGAAATAAGTTATTATTTTAACTTTATCTTGCATAGGTAGTAAGACTTGAGATGCAAGTGAATGAAAGCCAATGAGGTAGGCTTGTTATCAAAGGATACCCGCGAAGAGAAAGCCTGGATTACTTTGATACGTGATCACCAGTTATAGTGAGTGTGATTACAATTATGCGAAGCCTAGATATACATCAAGATGGATGTTCAGATAGCTTTCCTATATGAAAATTTTATTGAATAAATATCTATTAAACTACCCGAAAGGGTTTTTATCTCCAGGGCAATGTGGGAAAGTCTGTAAGTTTGTCAAATTGTTGTATGGTTTGAAGCAAGCTCCTAAGAAATTGCATGAGAAGTTTGACAACACTATGATGTTGAATGGGTTTAGAATCAACGAATGTGACAAATGTGTATATGTCAAAGACACTGACAAAGGTTATGTCGTTTTGTGTCTATACGTTGATGGCATACTCATTATTAGTAGTAATGATGAGATGTTCAGAATTATCAAGAAATTGTTAAACTCTAAGTTTGACATGAAAAGTGTAGGCCTTACAAATGTGATTCTGGGTATTAAGATTACCAGAACATCTAGTAGTATTGTACTTTCTCAGTCTCATTATGTCGATAAGATACTTGAGAAATTTAGTAAATCAGATACAAGTGTGTCGAGGACACCGGTAGACTTGAGTCTACATTTGGCAAAAAATAATAGTGAGAGTGTATTTCAACTAGAATATTCTCAGGTCATTGGAAGTTTAAAGTATCTGATGAGTTATGTAAGGCCTAGCATAGCCTACTCAATTAGCAAGCTAAGTAGATACACGTGTAATCCCAATGCCTATCTTTAGAAGGTGATTGTGCTGGACTAAGGTACTTACGATATAATCGGGATTATGGATAACATTACACTTGATATCCAGTTGTATTAGGAGGCGCGCCTACTGGATATCTTGTCCATTAGTGGACTTGTTTTCACTTTTAGAAGTGCAACCGTGTCTTGGAAATCTTCCAAGCAGATGTGCATCGCGAGATCAACGATGGAGTCAGAGTTCAGTGCTTCAGATAAAGATACTGAAGTAGTTGAATAGCTTTGTCGTTTTCTTGAGAATATTCCATGTTGATCAAAACTTGTGCTAGAAATTTTGTATATTTTGCGACAACTAATCAAGTATTGGTAGGGCACAGAGTAATACGTGTAATGGGAGGTTTAGACATTTTCGTCGAAGACATAATTCCATACTACAATTACTCTCTTGTATTGCCACTATAGACTATGTAAAGTTTACGGACAATATTGCAGATCCACTACCCAAAGGGTTAAATCGAGAGTAACAAGTCATCAAGATGAATAGAGTTAAGGCCTTTAGCAAGTGTTACCAGAATGGAAAACCTAACCTAGTTGATTAGAGATCCCAAGATATAGGTTCAAAGGGACAACCTAATTGCGTATAACGGGTGAGTCACTGAAGAAGTAAATCATCTTGCTCATTCCTTTATACAGTGATACCTTGTGGGATGGAACGTTAAGTTGATGCTTTTAATGACCTAAGTGTTGTGAATAGTCAACCGTGGTATAACGAGATACCTTATACAGGTCACCTATGTGAGTGTGAAGTGGGGTCGCTTCTTTAAGAATTGACGAGGTTGAATTCTTTAAAAACACTCACTGAACCAGGCTAGTGTTTCAAGGCCAAACTGGACACACCATTGAGAACAAGAACAATGGTTAGAGTGCTTCCTGTGTGAGGTCTATTGTCTCAGTTTACAGAAATGGTAGAACAGCTCAAGACATCGCGTTCACTAGTCAACTAGTAAATCCGATAGGCTTTACTACGAATGGTTCAAGGCCAACCACTATCTTTTCTAATGCAGGGTTACCCTGTGCGCTCTCTCTTTAAGTCTTTATTGTTAAGCGTTGCCCGTTTTTCTTTATTTCGGTCAATTTTATTCATGTGGGGGATTGTTGAAAAATAATAATTTTTCGGCAATTTTAATTCAAAATTAAAGTGAGACCCAACCGCTGGTTGAGGTGGGTCTGAGTGGTTTTGTATTCTCTTAAGTGAGAAGATTACAATATAAACATAATTGGCCGAAACCATTGAGTTGTGAATGAGAATTGTCTTATAAAGTGGGCAACAATAAAAGTTGGGCTTAGATTTGAAGTTAGTCTTAGTTTGGACTGGGCTTAGGCTTGTGCTTGCGCTTGTGCTTGTGCTTGTATTTGTGCTGGGTTTGGTCTTGGACTTGGACTTAGACTTAAGTTTGAGCTTGGGCTAAGCTATATTGTGTTAGGCTTAGCTTGTGCATATATTTGAGAATTGGGCTTGGATTGGGTTGTGACCCAATATTAGTATCCATTTTGCGACCCATCTAGTTTGATTATTTAAATAGCATTATATATATATATATATATATATATAATGCAAGGGAGGTTTTTCAACCTTTTTAACTCTCGTCTTTTGATAATAGAGTTGATGATTATATTATGCACATGGGAGTTTTGCACCTTTGTAACTTTAGCCTTAATGGCTAGAGTTGATGGCCATTGATGCTAGGTTTTATGGAAGCCTTCATAGTTAAAACACTTTCCCTACAAGTAATAAAAAGGGTCTTTCCCCTCTAACTTAGTAGAATAATTTTGGAGAGATTTTTTTATGGAAAATGGAGATGGTATTTTGAAATAAAAAGTTAGAGATGATTTTTTACACTAAAGAAAAATTTTCATATCTTCTTTTGCTAGCCCCTTTTTTTGTTCTTGTTAGGGAAAGTGCATCCATTGTCAAGTTCGTCGAAGCTATTCAGAAGGTGCTTCTGTATTAGCTGGTTTCGACCATCGTATACTGGGAGACAGGCAACAGCGTACCTCCAGTATCCATCGGGAGGTAGTAAATCTGTTTTAGAGAAACCGTCTAGTGGCAGGTTTCGGTTTGCTTCTTTTCTTATCATTTGTTCTTAAATTTTTCAATATTTAAAAAGATGAGTTTCTATCTTTAGTTATCCATGTTAACAATTTGTTCTATTAGTAATGTAATCTAATTCATTTCTGTATTTAGTTGTATCGTTTATTCTGTATTTCATCCTTTAATAAATAAATAAAAATATTTTATCATTTCAATTTAATTTATTTTATATATTTTTCTTGTATTATTATGAAAAAATACCAACAATAACAAACTAAAGACCTGCACAATGTTTGGAAGAAATAATCTCAATCAAACCATGTTCCACGAGTTGACATTTCCTCAATTTACTGCGAACCCATACAACCTCAAAATCGACAAGAGGATTGGAGTATTTTGGCTATTTTCAAACTAGCTAGTGGTTAGGTTGATTGTAAATTCTAACCCAATGTAAGAACACATTCTAAAATTTATAAAATAAAAATAAATAAAAAAAATACTATAATATAATTATGAGTTATAAATTCAAAATGGAAGTGTGTTATATGTGTCATGTGTTCTTTGTGCCATGTGTTAATTGTATTGAATGAATGGGAACAAATAGATAGAAATGGAAAATAAACTTGCCTGAATCAGTAACCATAAGATTAAAATTAAATATTTGGAATAGACAATTTAAACTGCACAAAATTTAACATGTATAAATTTAGTGTGTAACCTACCTAACGTAATTCACCAACAGTCTAAAATTGTGGGTTAGATGATTTGAAGGGGTAGGTGGGTTTTTATTTTTAATTTTCGCACACCCATATGAGTTGATCTCCACAAAATCAGGATCTAAAGACAATACTAATTTTAGATTATCAAGAATAACAATGAAATCTAAGAATTTTGGGTCATAAAGTTTATGTACGTGCAATATCTGCGGTTTTTTTTTTTTTTTGTTAATAATAATTATACAATTTATGAAATATATTTTATGCACAGTATTTTGCCATAATGCCAGAGCAGTAAGGATGTTATTAGTGGATGGAATGGTTTCATGCAAAAATAAATAAAATCATAACATGTTTTTTGTGTTTGGTTTGTGTTTTGAGATGAATTTTAAAAAAAAAAAAAAAATTGAAAAGAGAGTTTAGAAAATTTTTTGGTTTGTTTAGTTGTATATTTTGAAAATAGTTTTAGAGTTTAGGAGTTTGGAATAATTTGATATTTTGTTGTAATTGAATAGATGTGTGTCAGAGAAAAAGTGATTGAGAATGAGAGAAGATAAAGAAAAAGTGATTGATTGATGTATAAGAGAAAAAAAGTAATTTTAAAAAAAAAATTAAAAAACTTTAATCAAACAATATTTTAAAAATTATACCTTAAAATACAAACCAAACAAGCCCATTATGCCTAAAATGAATAGCTTTAAAGTCTTCGTATTTGTTCCAATAAGGAAACTACTGATGCTCTTCTGTGCCTGAACCTTCTTGGGCTAAGCGAACTTTTAAGTTTGGGCCTCTTATATCTCACACAAAAAAAGTTCATTAATCAAATAGTACGGCGTTGTATGGAAAAAATTATTTTTAGTTAAAAAGTCATAATAAATTATTAAATTATTTTTTTTATTCTTTTATATTTTTTTATGATAAGTCAAAAAAATATTTAAAAAGTCAATTTCCAAATAAGCTTTCAATACTCACAAATTATATTTTTTTTCCTAGTCACAAAGTTTGTTAAATGTAATTACAAAATTTAGTTACATAAACTAAAATATGAAAAAATCATTATGAGGACTTAAAGGAAGAAAATTTGATTTTGTTACTTCATAATTTAGTAAAATCTAGTTTACAAAAAATAAAATATAATACAATACCAAAAATAGTCTATCCAAATGCAGTAATGTATCATCTAAACATTACTCTTTTTGTATTTTTTGCCGTGAAATTACTAATGAAAAGTTCACGCTTGAGTTTGAATTAATTCTTCTAATTTGTGCTTTTGTTTTTCATATTCGGCACCATACTTTCTGAGAAACATATTGTCAAATCCAACTTTCAAGATTTCAAACCCCAAGTAAGCAACAATGAACAATTAATCAAAATTCCAATATGGAAGCAAACAGAACCTTAATCAAATTCGAAAGAGTCACAGAATAGAATTTGGTTTAAAAAATATGAAATCTGAAATGAGGATAAGGGGTGCTGCTGTGCCTTAAGGCACAGCAGTTACTGCTGCCCCCTTTTGGGAGATATTCCCGAGTGTTTTTCGATAATCTAAACCGTTGATATTATAAGGTTCATCAAAAATATTATTTATGTAAAAAATCAAATTAATTGGATATTTATAACTCTATGATTAGATCCCAATTGTTTTTAAAAATTTATAGAAGTTATGTTAACCGTTAATTTTTGTAGAAACAAATGTACTTTGATTATAGAGTTATAGATATCCAATCAACTTGCTTTTTTATATGGATGATTTACTCGACGAACCTTACAATATGAACAGTTCAGATCATCGAAAAACATTCGGAAAAACCTCCCTAAAAGGACACAGCAGTAACTGCTATGCCTTTGCATCGGATTCAGTTATAAGTCTTGATTGCAAGATTACCGAAACCATAAGATGAAATCTGAAACTACAAGCAAAATTGAATGGGTTAATAAACAAGATCTGAAAATTTCAAATTCCAAATGAAAAAGCTTAATCTAAAGATTAAGGCCAAGTTTGGGAAGACTAAAAAAGTGCACTTTTTGTCTTTTTGGACTAAAAAATTGAGGTTGAAAATATGGATGTTTGGGTTAATACTATTCACCAAAAGTCAACAATTACGGCTGCACAACTCCCAATTCAAATTTTTCCCTAAAAATCAATTTTTAGGGAAAAATTTGAATTGGGAGTTGTGCAGCCGTAATTGTTGACTTTTGGTGAATAGTATTAACTTTTTAACTTTTTGAATAACTTTTTGCCTTTTTGACTTTTTTGGAAGTACCCAAACTTGGCCTAAGTATATTTTATTTTGACTTTTTTTAATAGATAGATTCACATCAATGACAAGAATCACAAAAGTCGAGTAACAGAAAAGTTAGAGAAGCAAAGCAATTTGTCTATATTGGAATATTGTTAAAGTAGTGTTGTTGATGTATGGTTGACAGTTCGCCTCTTCTATATCTTTTAGTTGGTGAGAGAATTTTTTTTTATGGCCCTTTTCTTTGGAGTCGGGCCCTTTGCCCTTAGTTTTTTTTTTTTTTTTTTTCTGGAAAAAAGTTATTTGGAGGTGTCATCACTACATCGGTAGGTCCAAGTTCTGGGGTAGCCGGTTGCCAGTATGATTTTGTTGGATTTATCTTTCTAGTATGACCCAATAGCCTACATATTTTCTACATGTTTTAATTTATTTGGACTCCACAAATAGATAAAGCCAATATTTGAGATCAAGTTCAGTAAATAGAATTTTAATATAATCACTCTTCTAAGATAAGAAGGAAACCTTGATGGATTAGGAATTCTTCTGATAGAGTTTATTTGGCCATCTTCTCTCCTCTATATAAGGATGGGTGACTCCCCTTTCATATCATGAGTATTTTTCCATCACTTTAAGTTTTATAGTCATCCTAATTAAGAGAGACAGAGAGAAGAAGGTGAGCCAAAATTAAAAGTTCAACTCTAAGGGGTATTTTCTCAACTTCTCTAATTCAATGGCTGACAAAGGTATATTCGTTTTATTCTTGAGTTGTATTGAATTCAAGATCCTGTAAAGTTTAATTCCGCATTATTATTATGGTTACATGTATTATTAAATCTTACATGTGGTATCAGAGCTTTAGTTTGTGAATCAATACACCTTAGAATAATAATATATTTACGAATATTGTTATTATATTATAATTATAATTATTCATAACAACATATTTTTTGTTCATAAGGTTTGAACTCTCGGCATGTGTTGGTTATCTTGAATATACGCTGTATGTTCAATCTTGTAAGTTGCATGCCATATTTATTAGGCAGTGTCTGAATGGTATATCTAATCTCTTTCATATTCATTATGCATCAAAGAAACTCTTTTTGTGTTGTTAAAAGTCAAAGGTTGTGTGAAAGAAGATTTCATTCCTGATTTCTAAATCGTAACTAAGTATGCACATCATGGACTCCCTCACTCACTTTGTTTTGTGATATGTTAGGTGCAAACTTTTATGTAATTCTATATGCTGTTCATATGCATGTTTTGATTTATTATCAATTTTAGTGATAATAATTTTTATAAACATGATAATATGTTATTGAATTGAATGTATTGCTTGCCGTTATGATAAAGTGCATAGATTAAAAGCAATTTTAGAATTTTGCTGAATCAATTTTGCTGAATCGTTCGAACTATTAAATAAATATATTTATTTGATTATATCACATTAGAGGATTATGTTTTTGCTTTGTTTAAATTATGCACAATTATTGTCTATTATTGTTAAATATTTATATATTTTCATGATTTAAAATTGATATCATGATATAATTTTATGACATTGAATATTAAATATTAAAGTGGTTAATTCATATTAGGTGTAATTCTTATTAACCATTATTTTAGATATTCATGATTGTTGTAATACATATATAAATATTCCTGTTCATCCAGAGTTATTATTATTATATTGGTAATAGCAATCACATAAAAGAAATTTTAGAAATCATAAAAATAGTGATCTCATTAAAATTGTGATTGAATTAATGATAATTAAATAACTCAAAATTAATGAATAGAGAATATTGTTAGTTAGTTCCGTATTCATAGGGTTTACTAATTTAGTAGCTGCCAAAGTGGCCTAAATTTGTAAAACTTATGAATATAGAACTACATAAAAGAATTGTTAAAAAGGGGTAACATTAAGGTCGATAATATTCTCAATTGCAGTTATAATTAGGAGATTGAGACTAGCCCGAAGGAGAGTCACTTTCAAATAATTATGAACTGGGTAGGATAATGTAACTTATGTAATTTGAAAGATTAGAATTGAATACCCAAAGGTAACATGACTAGCTGAAAAATTGCATAAATTACTTTAGACCTACATAAGTAATTCTTGACGAGTGGACAATAGATATACCTAAGTTTTTAGTAGCTGCCAAAGTGGCCTAGATTTGTAAAACTTATGAATATAGAACTACATAAAAGAATTGTTAAAAAGGGTAATATTAAGGTTGATAATATTCTCAATTGCAGTTATAATTAGGAGATTGAGACTAGCCCAAAGGAGAGTCACTTTCAAATAATTATAAACTGGGTAGGATAATGTAACATATGTAATTTGACAGATTAGAATTGAATACCCAAAGGTAACATGACTAGCAGAAAAATTGCATAAATTACTTTAGACCTACATAAGTGATTCTTGATGAGTGGACAATAGATATACCTAAGTTTTGCCCAAAAGAAAAACTTATGTGATATCAATAGTTCATCATAATTCTCAAAGCTTTAATATGTATATTGTTTATGCCTTTTTCCGTGTTACTTATGAGATCTTGTGTTAATACCTCTTAAGATCTGTCAAAAAGATAGCTTGCTATCTAAGGTGGTTAGACTTAGAAGGGAGGCTATATTGACTCCCCCGACCTTCCTAGGATCTTACTTGGTTATTGACCAAAAGACTCTTTAGTGACATTACCCTAACGCTTAAAGTAAAATTTGGTTAAAGACTGTTGAAGATCGACAAGCCACTTGCTGGCACTCTTATGGTTGAATTAACAACAATGAAATATAATGGCCACCGAGGAGTTTAGGATCACATCTTCAATATGGCGACAAAGTTGCAAAACTTAAAACTTTAGGGATGCAGGTTGATGAAACTTTCCTCGTGCAATTTATTCTCAACTCACTTCCATCACAGTTCGGTGCATTCAAAATTCACTATAACACCAATAAAGATAAATGGAGTTTGAATGAGATGACTAATATGTGTGTTCAGGAGGAAGTGAGGTTGAGGGAGGAAGGACGTCAAACTGCATTGGCTGTAACTCATGGAGCTATAAAGAAAAAGATGGGTAAGGTTGTAAAATCAAAGAAAAATCCACCAAAGAGAAGGAATGAACTTGGGGAAGAAAATCAGGCTCAGAATGGTTTCACTGTCAAGTGCTACTTTTGTGGTAAGAAGGGATATGTGAAGAAAGACTGCAGCAAGCGAAAGGCTTGGTTCGAAAAGAAATATAAGAAATTTTCTTTTGTTTGTTATGAATCAAACCTTGCTGAAGTACCTTCTAATATGTGGTGGATTGACTCTGGGCCACGACCCACATTACAAATGACATGTAGGGATATCTCTCAACCAGGAAACTGAAGAAAAGTGAAAGATTTGTCTATATGGGGAACCGTCTCAAAGCTGAAGTCGTAGCTGTAGGAACTTATCGACTGATTTTAGAGACGGGTCATCAGATGGATCTAGAAGACACTTTTTATGTTCCTTCAATTTCTAGGAATTTAGTTTTGTTATCCAAATTAGATCGTGTTGGATATTCAGTTTTATTTAATTGTGAAAAACTCAATTTAATGTTTTTGGTTCTGGTAATTTATATATAAAATTACCTAAAATTACCTTAAATCATGAGTTTGCACAATCATTAGTAACTATGCATTCGAATATTGGTTTAAAACGTGGTCTAATTAATGTTTATGTAAAATTACCTTAAATCATGAGTTTACATAATCATTAGTAACTCTGCATTCGAATATTGGTTTAAAACGTGGTCTAATTAATGAAAAAATCATCAATCTTGTGGCATAGACGGTTGGGGCATATCTCTAGAAATAGAATTGAAAAATTGGTGAAGAATGAGATTTTGGAAAACCTAGACTTCACTGATTTTCAGATATGTGTGGATTGCATTAAAAGAAAGCAAACCAAACACACCAAGAAAGGTGCCACAAGAAGTAATGAGCTTCTTGAGATAATTCATACAGATATTTGCGGGCCACTCAACATCCCATGTCTTAGTGGTGAAAAATATTTTATCACATTTATAGATGACTTCTCACGTTATGGATATGTATATCTAATTCATGAAAAGTCTCAGGCTGTTGACATCCTTGAGGTGTACATAACTGAAGTCGAGAGACAATTAGATAGAAAGGTTAAAATAGTGAGATCAGACAGGGGCGGTGAATATTATGGTAAATATGATGGGTCAGGCCAAAATCCTGGCCCATTTGCCAAATTCTTAGAAAAGAAAGGCATTTGTGCTCAATATACAATGCCTGGTACGCCACAGCAGAATGGAGTTGCTGAAAGGCGTAATCGTACACTTAAAGATATGGTTAGGAGTATGTTAAGTTACTCAATTGTACCTATTTCAATGTGGGGTGAAGCTTTAAAAACTGCAATGTATATCTTAAATAGGGTTCCTAGTAAGGCGGTCCCAACAACTCCTTTTGAGTTGTGGACTGGTAGGAAACCTAGTTTGAGACACTTACATATTTGGGGCTGTCCAGCAGAGGCAAGAATCTTCAACCCACAAAAGAAAAAGTTGGACTCAAGAACAATATCTGGATATTTCATTGGTTATCCAGACAAGGTTAAAGGGTACAAATTTTATTGTCCTAATCACAGTACGAGGATAATGGAGACTGGTAATGCTAGATTCCTAGAGAATGGTGAAATCAGTGGGAGTGAGAAAACACAAGTAGTGAATTCGAGGAAATTAGGGTAGATGTGCCAACATTTGACCCTTATCGAAAAGTTGTTGTTCCTCAGACTATTCCACAGGCTGAGGAAAACGAACAACATGATGAAAATCCTTCACCACCTCATGTTTCACCACTTCATGAAGATACCACCATTGAAAATATTGTAGAACCACCACAACCGGCAGTTCTGAGAAGATCTCAGAGGGAAAGAAAACCTGCCATTCCAAATGATTACATGGTGTATCTACAGGAATCTGATTTTGATATTGGGATTAACAAAGATCCAGTCTCATTTTCACAAGCCATGAATAGTGATGATTCTTCTAAATGGGTCAATGCTATAAATGAAGAGTTAAAAATCCATGGAACAGAATAATGTTTGAGATCTCGTCGAATTGCCTAATAACTGCAAAAAGGTCGGGTGTAAATGCGTCTTCAAGACCAAGCGTGACGCAAAAGGCAATATCGAACGATTTAAAGCCAGACTTGTTGCCAAAGGTTTTACTCAAAAAGAAGGCATAGACTATACAGAGACCTTCTCTCCAGTATCTAAGAAGGACTCACTTAGAATCATCCTAGCATTGGTAGCTCATTATGACTTAGAGTTGCATTAAATGGATGTGAAAACTATTTTTCTAAATGGGAATTTGGATGAAGAAATTTATATGGAGCAGCCAGAAGGATTTGCAAAGAAAGGTAAAGAACATTTAGCTTGCAAAATTAAAAAAATCCATATATCCTTAAACAAACTTCTAGGCAATGGTATTTAAGGTTTAATGATACCATTACCTCTTTCGGATTTAAGGAAAATGCAGTTGATCAATGCATATATCTGAAGGTTAGTGGGAGCAAGTTCATTATGTTGGTACTATATGTGGATGACATTTTGTTAGCTAGTAATGACCTTGGCTTATTGCATGAAACCAAGGAATATCTCTCCAAGAACTTTAAAATGGTCAAGACAAGCTTCATAAGAGGGAGATCCCTCCATACACGTGTATGGAGGGGACTCCCTCT
>NW_021026872.1:485803-565986 GCF_004153795.1 Camellia sinensis
ATGAGCAAGCTTGAAAAGCTGTTTAAGAAATCTCAAGGCGTGAAGTCTATCCCGGACATTGGAGACGGATACACTGACGCAGCCGTGACGCTGCCAGATCGGTTTAAGATGCCACCACGGAGTACGATGTAAGTAGTTATGCTTTAGCATCCCGCATGCGTGTGAGTGTTGCCATGACAGTATGCTTGCCATGCGAATAAGTGCTTACGTGATAAATTGTTTGAATGCCTGTGGGTGAAGGGTAGATTGTTTGAATTGGAAAAACTCATTAAAATCCGTGTTTTAGCCTACTTGCGAGTAGCAAATTCCAAAACGCTTTTCAAAACAAACGGATATGCAATGCTTATTTCCAAATTAGGCGATCTAGTCTATACTTGTTTGCTGTGCGCATAACATAGTAATTCTAGGCTAATAACCGGAATAAGAACACATAAAGTTTTCAAAAACGGATATCATGATTAGTAGAGGCCGGTCTTCAGACCGGGCGAGAGGGGGTGCTCATAGCTGACCTTCCCCAATCGTACCCTAGCTCTCGAGCCGAGACAACTCCGGTGATGACGGACATGTGGCCTTCGGCACCGAGTTAGGGTTTCCTAAATTTCCCCATTTAAAAATATTTAGGTGGCGACTCTGTATCTGGCAAAGTAGTCCATGTTTGGCACTTCTTTTCAAAAAATCTGTTTCTCAAAACGATTTGCCAGATTTGGACTCTTTGGTTCAAACTCAGAACTGTGACACAAATCGAGTCCGAACTGTAGTAGCGAAGGCCCCCACGCGGGCGCGTCTATAATTACCTTAGTAGGTTTCTAAATTCTTGTGAATGTAAATACTCAGTTGTAGAAAAGCCGTGCCTTGCATTGTATTTTGCTGCAATGAAATTAAGATACTATCTTTTGCCTACAACTATCTTGGTAATTGCAACCAAAGATTTGGTTAAATATATGTTATCTAGATCCATGTTGAGGGGAAGAATTGGCAAATGGATACTTGCTTTATCAGAATTTCATCTAGAATATGTCCCCCAAAACGCAGTAAAAGGACAAGTTTAGCTAATTTTTTGGCAGATCATCCATATCAAACAGAAAGCCAAGAGATAATGGACCTTAGTATGGCTGGTGTTGAACCATGGCAAATATGGTTCGATGGATCAAAAGCCAATGGTCTAATTGGAATTGGTATAGTAATTATGTCACTACAAGGAGTAGAAACCATGCATGATTTCAGAGTGGATGAAATTACTTGTTCCAATAATCAAGCTGAATATGAAGCCTTAATAATGGGACTGGAAATACTTATTGGATTACAAGCTCATGCAGTTGACATATTTGGAGATTCTCAATTGGTAGTTAACCAAGTGAAAGGGATTTTCAAATGTCAAAGTATAAGCATGTTGCCATACTATGTTGTTGCATTACATCTGCTTTCTCAATTTCATATAGCAAATGTAACTCATGTCCCAAGATTCTTGGATAATAAAGTTAATGATGTGGTTCAGAAAGTTTAAATTTCAAGAGAAGGGATAATACTCAAAGGGACATAAGTCAAACAACATATCAGAAATTAATACCATCCTTAAATAAAAGGAATGTGGTCCTGGAAGTCAATCATAATGACTTACAAGAACAAGATTGGAGGCATCCAACAATGTAGTATCTGGCTGGCCCATCTTCGAAAGCCAACAGAAAAATTAAATTGTAGCCTATGTAATACATAATGTGTGGTAATGCTCTCTACAAAGGGGGGGGGGAGATGGGTTATTATTAGAATGTTTAGGCCCAAAGGAAGCATTAACAGCTATGGCTGAGGTTCATGAAGGCATCTGTGGTGCTCATCAGCCCGGTGTGAAGATGAGATGGCTGCTTCGAAGGCATTCCTACTATTGGCCAACTATCCTTAAAGACTGCATAGAATATGCAAGAGGTTGCCAGGCATGCCAAAAGTATGGAACAATAAGGCACGTGCCCATAACTGACCTGCATGCAGTTGTGAAGCCTTGGCCATTTAGAGGATAGACCATGGATATGATGGGGAAAATACACCCACCCTCTTCGAAGCATCATTGTTTCATCTTAGTGGTCACTGATTACTTCACTAAGTGGGTTGAAGCTAAGCCATACAAGGCTGTAGACCAGACTGAAGTCATTGGATTCATTAAGGAATTAATCCATAGATTTGGTATCCCACAGACTATAACTATTGATAATGAGACTGTATTTGATGGGAAAATGGTAAAATCTTTTGTGTCAGAGTTTGGAGTTAGCCTTGTTAATTCCACCCTCTATTATGCACAAGCCAATGGTCAAGCTAAATCATCCAATAAGTCTTTAAAAAAAGGAATACAGAAAGTTGTGGAAGGCAATCCTAGGGATTGACATAACTTATTATTGGATGTATTGTGGGCTTATAGGACTTCCCCAAGGTCAAGCACAGGAATCACTCCTTATGCCTTAGTATATGGGCATGATGCAGTGCTACCTGTGGAAATTAATGTTAAGTCCTTGAGAGTGAGATGCCAAGACCAGTTAGATCTTGAGCAATGCCATCAGAGTATGTGCTTGAAATTAGAAAATATAGATGAAGCTAGGATTCTAGCATTAAATAACATTCTGTTCCAAAAGAAGAAAGCAGCCAAAAACTATAATAAGAAAGTCAAGCACATTAGTTGTGATGAAGGTGACTTGGTATGGAAGACAATACTCCCAATAGGGATTAAAAGCCACAAGTTTGGCAAATGGTTACCTAACTGGGAAGGACCGTATCAAGTTCATAGAGTCTTGCCTATGGGAGCATATCATTTAAAAAATTTGAATGGATATGTACATCCCAAGAAAATTAATGGCAGATATTTGAAGCCTTATTATCCAACCATATGGGAAACACAAGGAATAGAATAAGTACTAAATAAAAGAACATGAGAACACTCAAATGATAAAAAAAAATAAATTATTTCATAAAGAGTTGAGTACATGTAGCCATAGATTGGCCTAGAAGTCAGTACAATTTCTCAGTTGTTCTTTTACAATAGATGCTCTATTCTGAAGTGATGGGAACAACTGGATGGCTGTAGCCATCTCCTGCTTTCGATCAGCCAGTCATTGATTGGTAATCTGCAATTTGGTGGCAGTTCGATCTAAGGCTTAGTTGACTGCTGATAGCTCATCTTCAAGTTGAGTTTTCTTCTCCAATAGTTGAGCTCGAAATTGGGAGACAGAAGAATGTTATTCCCTCAATTTTGACACCTCAGTTTGTACTTTGGAAACAAAGCTCTGATCCCTCACCAATTTCTCCTCTGCAACCTTGGCAGCATGACAAATGTTGATGTAGAAATCAATGGTGGCTGCTGCTTGAAACAAATAACTAGAGACAGCTATGCTGGATTGCTCAGCAATCTTGCAACATTGGAGGAAGCCATTTTTGATTATAGGCCTCTGTAAGGCTTCGAAAGGAATCCTCGAAAAAGATGTCAGCAGTTCTAGACAGATGTCCAAGTCTATAGAAGGCAAGGAAGTCTTACCACTGGAGAAAGACCTCTCAAAAATATCTAGCAGAGAATCAGCTAGAACTAAGGGCTCAATCTCATTGCTAGTCATTAGAGAGGTGGAAGGTATGTCAAAAAGACTAGCAAGTCTAGCCTCAAGGATATCCACCTCATCCATTGACATGGAATGTGCAGAAAGAGCCCTAGTAGAAGGAAGAAATGACTGCATAGAAATAGAAGAAGAATGTGGAGTATCCTTAGCAATCTCTATAGTTTTAGCTACCAATTGGTCAAGAGAAGAAGGACTGAAGCTAGGCAATGATAATGGATGATGGATTGGAGAGCTACTAGTACCTTCTCTATAGGAATCAGCTACCATCAAAGATGAAGTAGCAGTTGAAATTTCCTTAGGAGGGGGAGGAGAAGTAAAACTCGAAAGAGAATCAAATTGAGTAAAATCGAATGACAAATGAGGGAGGTATGGAGTTAAATCAAAAGAAAGAGGAGCAAAGATACTTGGCCGCAAGGAGGGTATGAAGAATATAGGCCTAAAAAGTGGGAGTATTATCTGAATAAACTTCACATTTGCGATTGATCAACTTCAACTGAAATAGAGGGAGTCCTTATTGGGAGAATAAGCTCAGTAGTTGTTACTGCAAAGGAAAAGGTGCAAAACAATGTTAAGTCTCAATATCAACAATTTGGGAAAAGAAAGTGGAGACATGAAAGAAAATTACTGGTTTCAGAGGTGATGGCAATGACGGGAGAATTACAGAGGGAATAATGCTCGGCAGTGTGTTGCCTTCTCATTATTTCTCTTTGGGTTGCATCAGTGGTAGCTGCTTCATCCCTTAGTAATTGTTGCTGTCGCCTTTTCTCAGCTCTTTGAAAAACAATTATTTCTTTGGAATGCTCCTCCTCTACTGCTTTGGCAGCTGCCTCATGAGTGGGGTCTTTGACCAAATCGGAAGGAGAGACAGTTATCTTCTTTCTCTTTTTTCTCTGTAATGGTATTTCTTGCTCTTTCTCAATCTCTCTCTCTTTAATCTGGGATTCAGACTCTTCAGGAGTGAGTTCCTCTTCTACTGCTTTGGCAACTGCCTCATGAGTGGGGTCTTCGACCAAATCAGAAGGAGAGACAGTCATCTTCTTTCTCTATAATGGTATCTCCTGCTCTTTCTAAATCTCTCTCTCTTCAATCTGAGATTCAGATTCTTCAGGAGTGAGTATTAGTTTCCTTTTCTTTTTCTACTGATGTTTGTCTTTGAGAGTAGCTAGAGCTTCAGCTGTCTTAGGAGATTCTTCTTGTGGAGACCTGTAACGCCCTCAAAATAAGAACATCAAAACCCATCAACTTAGACATGCATTGGTATAAAAGATAAATATTCTTCTATTCATCAGAGTAGTTCCTCACAAAAGTATTACATGTTAACAACAAAAGCAAATGCCCTACGGGTTTACAGCTTTTCAAGTTAACACTTGGTTACAAAAAGAAGAGTGCTAACTTAATACATATTAAGCCCTTGGCTTGAATTTACATGTAATACATCAAAAGAAAGTAAACAAAACAATCTATCTGTCTCTAGCCTCCTAAGCTATGTCCTTGGAGGTGGCATGCTACCTGTACCTGAAAATGATGTCCCATAAAGGGTGAGCCACAGCCCAGTAGAAATACACTAAACCAGCCATGAACAATGACTAAAAGATTAGCAGTTGATAGATGGTCAACACAGATACATCCACTTATATCACATTCGATTTCATGACATTAAGTCCATGTTACATTTCATTTCCCATGTCCTTTCAAATTTTGATTTTTGAAAACAAGGCTCAACGCCTAGCCAAATAACTTAATGAGGTTTAGACTCATCTTCAAAACACTTTCAAAATTCATGAGGGATACAGATTTTAATGCTGTATTAATAACACATAAACCATTCCCACACTTTGCGAAAGATACACATTTCGGTACTGTATCAACATAACATAGAATCGCTTCTATACTTTACAATTGATAACGATATACATTTTAGTGCTATATCAAATCAATTCAAACACTTCCATAAGTCTCAAATAATACACATTGTAGTGCTGTATTAATAAAACAAAAACACTTCTAATTCACAGCCTGATACACATTGTAGTGCTGTATCACTGTCACACAAAATTCAATTTAGAGGTCCATCCCCTATCTTCCCCTAAACCGTGGAGTACATCCCCCATCTCCTCCCACACAACACATGTATATAAACATAGATCATATACAATCAATCAATACATAGTATTTATGTATTATTCCACTTGCTATATTCAATAGCGTACTCAATCGATTAGTTTTAGTTTGCCTAATCATCATGCAGTGTCTACAACAATCAAGACTATCCTCCACCGATAGCCCAAAGCAGTTATTTCTACACTGAAAATAAATGCACCAAATGGATATATAATCAACATTTCAACTAGGTGAGTGATGAACGAATCTAACTACACCCTTTAATCCCATACACCTCCAATTCCAACATTCTCAACTTAATTTCTCTTTTCTTCAAATTAATTATACCAATTAATTCACCAATGTAATTAGAGCATTTCTCATAATTAACATCACAACCCCAAGGTTCCATTTTACCAATAGACCAATATTGATCTCATTTCTCTATGCCAAACATGCATATATGTTTATATAAACAAAATCCCAACTTTTGTAAAATTACACAAAGGCCCAAACTTTCTCAAAATTACCCAATAACCCCCAACTCATCAAAATACTAAAATTCAAAGACAAAACTCATGAGAAGGAGTAGGATATCCCTACCTCGAAGTTAGAGCTCAAACGGGGAAGTTGAAGAAAATCAAAGTGCTCCAAACTCAAAGATCCACGGATCAAAATGGGGCCCTCGACGATCCACACACTTTTTACAAAGGCCGGAGGATAGTGAGACACTCTAACTAGATCAAACCCTAGAGAGAAGGGAGTTTCTAGAGAGAGGAGCTCTCAAAATGTCTTTTTAGAAAGTAAGAGAGAGAGAGAGAATGTAAAAAGTGATTTTAAAATGCCCAGCTGCCAACTGATATACGACATTCCCGCTCGAGCGGAGAACACAACGCTCGAGCGTCAAGAACAAAAAACTAGGTACGCTCGAGCGCAAGAAGGCCCGCTCGAGCGCCAAGACACAAGAATAAAGTACATCCGCTCGAGCGCGAAAACCAGTCCGCTCGAGCGTAGATTTCCCCCTCCCAGAACTTACACAAAAAAGTTCTACCCGCTCGAGCGCTACCGCTCGAGCGTGAAGAAACCCGCTCGAGCGTAAAAATCACACCTGCAGAAGTTTTGCAGGGACACAAAAAAAGCTGGGAGTGTGCAATATCCGCTCGAACGCAACAGGGTCCGCTGGAGTGGAACGACCAAAAACCTGGCAACAAGATTTTAGACCGAGGTTCAACCCACCTGTTTGAAACATGCCCAACACATCCTAAAATTCAAACAAATGGAATTAAAGGATGACAACAAGATAGATACAACTACCAACTCCACGGAACCGAGTCCGGAATACAACAGAACAGTAGAGGGACAACCGGGATCGCTATAAGACCCTACACCAAGAGGTATGAATGTAAAGAAAGCAGACAGAAAAGTCTAAAAGAAAAGAAACTTGAAAATACATACCTCTTTTCGAAGCAGCTCTGGTAACTTTAGCAGAAGGGGGTGAGACTGCAAGAACAGTCTTGGCAGCTGTGGAAAGAGAGGGAATGTTCTCGGCTGCTGTTGGTTTAGCCTTAGAAGGCACACCTAGTCCTATTAGTAAATCATGAGGATGTATAGCTAGATGCACTTCCATATTTGCTGTCCACCAATTTTGAAATCTCTTTAAAGCTAAACCAGAGGGGACGAAGGGTGTAAATTTGAACTCACTCAAGTCTTTCAACAGCTTAAATATTGCCTCCTCTAGTTTGGATTTGGGTACTCTTAGATCTCTAGCTGTGAGATGGACATTCGAGAGACTGCAGAGTAGAATGGGAATTCCTTGAGTAAACCCAAATTGTCTGGCAAGCTGAGAAGGGCAATATACCTCAGACATGCACTTGTAGGCTCTAGGGTTTAAAGTACCAATGAACAGTTCCTTCGGCAACAAAATGGAAGCCCACACATCTTTGTGTGATGGGATGGAACACTCCTTATCAGCCAAGATTGTTTGCAGCCAAGTTGGTCCTTTGTTGGCATCAAAGGGGCAAAAGAAGCTGGCAGTTGGGGAAATAGAAAGTTGATGAAAAAAGGTGAGGTAGTAGGCAAAGGAAGCAGGATAAAGAGCAACTCTAGCATACTTTTCTCCGTAAGTACTAGGGTCTTGAACTAAAAACTTCAAGCACTTAGGATGCATGTCAGTAAAGTATGCAAATAGCCAGAGTTGAAGCACCTAGAGAGGGCCTCCCTGATTGATGTCGAGAGGTCTTTCACAAAATTGGGAGCATGCTTTATAGACATGGCCTAAAAGGTAAGGGGCCAAGGGTATTCGTTTCTTCAAAACAAGGGCCGTCACAAGTGGGGCGAACTCAGGCATGATACGCTGAGATGATGTACAAAAGAGAAATTTATACAACCAGTATAAAATAAAGGAAAAAAGTTCTCGATCTCTCATGGGGCCTTCCCTTTTATTTTCAGCCTTTACAAAATCACTGAATGAGGAATTTAAGGGTGGAAGAGAAAACTTAATAGAAATGTGTGGGTAGCTGGGTGTAAAAGGAGTACCAAGTGGTGAAAGCCCTAAGGGATGGCAGATATCAAGAACGGTGGGGGCCATCATGCCTCACCGAAATTGAAAAAATTAAAAGCCATGTTCCAAAAGCAAAGCGTAGCAGGAATCAAAAAAGGATCTTCAGGAATGATAAACCTGGAAAGACGAAGGGTGTCGAGAATACAGAGCTTTTGCAGGTCACATTCTCTTGCAGGCATAACTCTGTCATACCATTCCTCCCACTCAGCCCTCAATGTCGCCTAGCAACGGTGAGGTCGGTTCATTCTCCAATTTCCCTAGTCGAGCCCCCCTTTATAGAGAAGAAAGTGGTCCTCCAAACGAGGGTATAAAGCTGGAAGTTGAGCGGGAGCTTCTCAGCAGATGGGACCTAAAACATATTCTTGTTTATCGCTATGGCAAGGAACAAAGAGGCGTCTGTCTATGTCACTTGACCCATCAGCTTTAAATTTGGTGATCTCTTTCTCAATACATCTCTTCAAAGCCATTGTTGGGCTTATACGATCACCAGTTGGTACTTTCAGAGAAGAAGAATCCATTGGTGGCAAGCAACAAGGAAAAGAGGGTTAATAGAGGGGAAGGGTTTGTGTGTTGAGCAAACGAGTGAATTTAGAGCACGAAATAAAAGTGTTCTAAAACCTTTGTGTTTGGAAAATATATCGTGTAATTCGTAAAGAAGTACTAAAAGTACAGATACGAAGAGTTTTCTTCAATATTGATACTTTCAGAGGGAAACACATCTCAGATGCTGATGTCAACTTCGAAATAAAATATTTGGCTTCGAAACCAGATTTTGGCGCCAAAGTCAAATAACAACGGCTTCAAAACTGGGAAGCCGACTTCGAAGCACATTCCACACCTAAGGATGAAAGAATGCTCAAGTATTTGTTTACTTCAAAGAGATTAAAGACCTGTTTTAGGTGTCTTAATGAGAGTAGGATCCTTCGAAGCAAAAGTTTGAAATACCTCATGGTTGGAAATTGTTTTTTCCAAATTTTGAAACCAATAGCTGGTTTGATAGTATACAGAAGAAATTACTCTTTCCAAATAAAACAGTGCAATATTTAGCAGAGGTTTCCATATTTTGGAAAATATAGACTGTTTGTTCGAAAGAAAATTAATTGATTCGAAATCATTTGATTGTATTAACCATATGTTGGGAAATTGAATGTGCTCGAATAACGTTTCAAAGGGTAAGGTTGGTTAATTCGAAGCCGTTGGGTGAAGAATTATGTCAGCCTTAGGGTCGGTATGAAAGGCAAAAATTACTTTTTCAAAAGAAAAGACTTCACACTTTAGAAGAGTTTGAGTCAAAGTGGAGTTAAAGCACATCAACCATGTAGTTCATAATTTGAGTGCTAAAAATGAAATTCAGAAAGCTCAGTTTTATTGATAAATGCTGTTGATACTAAAGTTCATTTGATTACATTCTCGATTTCGTAGAAATACGGAATGGACAGAGTTACAAGGTTATGAAATTTAGTCCAACAAAATTCAATAAAAGAAAACTCTTTTCCTATTTTATCCTTTATTTTGTCTAGGTTTGGCTTATCTAATTGGTAAGCCCTTAACTGAGAAGTGAGTTGTTGGGCTTTCACTTCAAATTCTGTCTGTTTGAGGGTTTTGTCTATGACGTCCATTTATTCCTCTCCATGCACTTCGCTCATCACAACATCCTCCCCATACTCGGAATCTGGGCTCTTGAGGACCTCATAGTCATGAAGGAGGTTTTTTGCCTCATACTGAACCTGAGTTCGAGCAGAAATGGCTTCATCCAGAACTTCACTAGCAATGGAAGCATAGAAATGAAGAGGAAGTTGGTCTAAAAAGGTACAGAGCTCCATTTGGGCCACAGGGTTAAGGAGATGGCTTCGAGACATAATGTCACAAGCCCATAGAAAGTTTTGGTGGGGAATATCATTTCGAAGGACCTCGAAGGATAAATGAGAGAATGCAACAAGCAATATCTAAGCCCTGAATTGCTGATATGGAGTTGGAGGCACTGGGACCCTATAAGGGGGAAATGATTGGCCTTCAGAGAGAGTGATCTTCAACTCATTAATCCAATCTGGGTTAGAAGGGAGAGGAGGAGCAGTCGGAGGTTCTTTGGGTGAGTCCAGAAATTCAGGCCTGGTCACACATTCTAGCCAATTAGAGGGGTAAAGTTTTGTTTTTTTGGCTAAAAGCGCAGGGCTGATCCCTAGAGTTTCAACGGGATGTGGGACACTTCGAACCATCCGAGATGGCAAGGTAGAAGTATACCATGATGTAAGCAGAATGTCTTCAAGACTGCGTCTACGATTAATAGAAGCACATGGATATACTACTGAACTGCGTTTGGAAGAAGAAATGTCAAGAGGGTTATCGAATTCAGGGAACCGATGATGAATGCGTTCCTTTGTCTGAGGTTGAGCAGTAGTGGACCAAGTTCCCCAGCCAGAAGCCGTAGAAGAAGAAAAAGAAGCAGTATCAACTTCGTCCCACGCGGATAGTTTCGTTCCAGAAGAAGAGCTTCCGATATCCATGATTGCAAATTTGTGTTTTAGAGAATCATAAGTAGTAGGTTCTTTGTTCGAATAACGGTGATTTGTGAAAGCTTCCATAACCTGTATAAATGGAAGTGGATAAAGACGGCTAATCAATGCATGAAGGTTCTTTCGAGGACGAACAATGTCATCAAATAACTCTTCGTATGCATGATTAATGTAAGAGAAGATTGGCTTGGCCATAAAAGATGAATCAGTCTTTTCGAATACTGAGATAGTGGGAGTGTTCAAGGGTTAGAAGAGAATTTAATGCAAATGATGAATGACAGTTGCATTTATGAGAAATGCAAAAGCCCATGCACGTTTTAAGACGTGGGTAAAATGCCTTAATCCACTAATATCAAAAAGTATTGGGTATATTAGTGCGGGGGGTAATGTTGGCTACATATTTTGTATAAGCCAATTACAGTTCGACACGTGGCAAGATGAAGGCAACACGAGAAGGCAATTTAAGTCTTCAATCATGATCACACACGTGGTAGTTATTATTGGTTTTTGTAGATCTCCGTAGTACTGGATCAACAAAGAGATGCAAAGTGATATGGCTTCAACGGTTACTCACATTTAAATTCAAAATCAGGAGGGAAGCCTAATTGCAGGTATTGGCATAATGGAGCTAACTATAAGTAGGGCTGCAAATGAACAGAGCCGTTCATGAACAGGCTTGAGCTCGGCTCGGTAAGAGCTCGTTCGAACTCGGTTCGTTAAATTTTTTCTACGTTCGAGCTCGAGCTCGTTAAATTTTTAATAAACAAGTCCAAACATTCTAAAGCTCGGCTCGTAAGCTCGGCTCGTTAGCTGGCTTGTTTAATATTTATTATTTATATATTAAATAATATAAAAATATGTATAAAAAATAAGAGAAATATGCTATTTATATATTTAAAAAATATAAATGTAAATAATAGTTAACTATAGATAGTACATTTACATAATAGTGATAGTAGATATTATTTTAGTAAAATATGGACTTTTTTTTAGTATGTTTATATATATTGTATATATAATTGTATAATCAAAGTTTTAATTGTAACTTTAGTCTCACATGTAGGTATGAATTTATAATTTTTTTTGGCTCATTAAGGCTCGTGAACAGGTTCGAGCTTGAGTCGAGCCTAAGCCAACTCGGCTCGAGCTCGGTTCATTAATTTTTTATTCAGCTCAAGCTCGAGCTCGAGCTCGTTAAAATCTTAATAAACAAGCCCAAACATACTAAAGCTCGGCTCGGCTCGGCTCGGCTCGTTTGCAGCCCTAACTATAAGGCAACATGATCAGCAATCATAGAGGAGCGGTTCGACGGTTAGAAGTGCAGTTCGATGGTTATCTTTGAGAAGTATAAATAGCAGAGAAGGCCCAGAAAAGTCCCTGACTCAGATCCATAAAACCAGTTTTATTCTACTATATTTTCTTTACAGTTTTACATTTCTTGTTCTTTACATTTCTGTACTTCAAATTCTTGCACTGCACTTCGTTCGTAGGAGTAGTTTCAAGTAGATTGTTGTTGTAAACCTCTACGAGGCTGAATTGGATCATTGTAAATCTTTTATTTTTACTTAATGAAATGCTGCAATTGTTCTTTATTTGATCATTGTCAGTTAATTCTCCTAAGCAAAGCCACAGTAGAAGTCCTCTTCATTGAGGCTGAAAGAACTAAAACACAATCGTTTGATAATTGGTTGGCAATTAATATTCTGTAGGACTGATTGATCCTTACTGGCATGCTCACAATTACAAAAATAACCTTCGAAAGTCAAAAAAGCCAACAGTAATTTTACAAAATACGATTTTAAAAGCGGCTCCCACCAATTTACAATATGTTCTACATGTTTAGTCTTCACATTTTTTGGTTTTTGCTTTTGAATTTATAAGTTCTATTTATTTGATAACTTTTTACACTTTTAATTTTTTTTCATAGCTAAATATTTTAAATAACCCCCCAAATTTTAATAATGAAAATTGAAGGAACATATGAATTTTACATAATAATTTGCACTATAAAACTAATAAATATTTTTTACATTAAGTTTAAATATAAAAATTCTTCTAATAAAATTTTACTTTAGCCCTCATCGAGGTTAAGCCGACCTTGGATGTGAGACAAAAATTATTCACTTTTTGATTGAGACAAAAGGTCTATATATTCTATGTCTCATTCTCTTTGTGCATGTTGAATAGTTTCTCAATAATTTTTTGGATAAAATTTATTTTACCTCTTGTTTGAGATCAGAATACTTTTCCTGTTTATGGTTCAAATGTGGCCAGCAAGTCACATATGATTTTGAATCAAAGTGCAATCGTTAACACCGTTAACTATACATGTGAAATGATTGTAATACCCTCAAACCCTATACATTTTTTGTTATTTTCTTTTTCTCCTCTCTCATATACATAATTTATAATATCTAACATTAATTTAATAAAATTACAATTAATTATAAATTCTTAATTATTTATTATAATTATTAGCTTTTTATTATTTTAGATAAGAATTAATTCTAAATATTTAATTATTTATTGTAATTCTTGACTTTTTAATCTAATTTTAATTTAATTATATTTTAGATCAATTATTAATTATTATTTATTTTATATTTTTATTTAATTATATTTTAAATAAACCCTTAATTATATTTTACATTTTAGATTAACCCTTTATTTTATTGTATTCTATTTTAATTATAATTTTAGGATTGGAGAAAATTTGGATAAAATTTTCTTTTTATTGCATTAATTTCACTTATTTTTTTTCAAAAAACTAAACCTACTCTAAAAAATGGTGTATGAAACACTATCTATTAGTTTAGATAGAAAAACTAATTGTGATACTTTTAGTCCAAAACTATAGGGAGATTTTCTGGTTATATTTGAACTATAGAGAATTAAAGTATTCCAGTACCAATTCACGAATGAACCAAACCAAACCAAACCAAGCCTTAAGTCCCATCAAATGGGGTCGGCTACAGGAATCCTTCTTCTCCAGGCGGCCCTATCAAAGGCCATTGCATTAGTCAAATTAAGTAGATTCATATCTCTATTTAAAACGCTAGTCAACGTTAATCTAGGCCTACCCTGTCCCCTAACACTTCCATCTACCGTTACAGCATCGCATCTCTTCACTACTGCCTCTGTTAGTCTCCGTTGAACATGACCAAACCATCTCAAATGATTCTCTCTCAACTTATCTTCTATCGGTGCTACTCCTACCCATTCCCGAATACACTCATTCCTAATCCTGTCTTGTCTAGTCTTACTACACATCCACCTTAGCGTCCTCATCTCAGCCACACTCATCTTATCTACATGTTATTTCTTGGTTGCCCAACACTCCGTCCCATATAACATAGCTGGTCTAATAGCCGTTCTATAAAACTTACCTTTTAGTCCAGTGGGTATTCGTTTATCACACAATACCCCAGACGCATTTCTCCACTTACACCATCCCGCCTTAATCCTATGGGCCACATCTGCATCAATCTCTCCCGCTGTTGTGATAATCGACCCTAGATAACGAAAATGTTCACTCTTAGGCAATTCTTGGTTCTCAATCTTCACTTCTCCTCTGCTTTCATTGTTACTGTTACTAAATTTACACTCCATGTATTCTTTCTTAGTTCTGCTTATTCGGAATCCTCTAGATTCAAGAGCTTTCTCCAAATCTCTAACTTTGTGTTAACTCCTTCTCTAGTCTCATCCATTAGCACAATATCGTCTGCAAAAAGCATGCACCATGGCACGTCATCTTGAATATTTATCATCAACTCGTCCATAACTAAAGCAAAAAGATAAAGACTTAAGGTAGATCCTTGGTGTAACCCTACAATGATAGGAAATTCATTTGTCTTTCCAGCTGGTGATCTAATAGTGGTCACCACCCCTTCATACATGTCCCTAATCACGTCAATGTAACCTTTGGTCACTCATTTCTTCTCTAACACCCACCATATTATATCCCGGGGCACTCTGTCATATGATTTCTCAAGGTCGATAAACACCATATGAATGTCTCTTTTCTTTTCTTTATACTTTTCTATTACTCTCCTCAAAAGATAAATCGCTTCCATTGTTGACCTACTAGGCATAAACCCAAATTGATTCTCTAACACCTCTGTTATATCTCGCAATCGGCGTTCCATCACCCTCTCCCACACTTTCATTATATGACACATTAGCTTGATTCCTCTATAGTTGTTACAATTCTGGACATCACCTTTATTCTTATAGATTGAAACTAAAATACTTTTCCTCCACTCATTTGGTATGTTCCTAGTCAACAAAATTTTGCTAAACAACCTAGTCAACCAACCAACTCCTTTTTATCCAAACACTTCCAAGCTTCAATAGGGATATCATCGGGTCCTAAAGCCTTATTTGATTTCATCTTCTTAAGTGCAATTTCCACTTCAAAGTTCCTAATCCTGCGATAGAACCTATAATTTTGGTTTATCGTATTACTGGCTATTTATTCCCTTATTGTCGTACCTTCATGTTCCTCATTTAATAGTTTCTCAAAATAATTCTTCCATCTTTCCTTAATCTCATCATCCTTCACCAATACCTTAGAATCCTCACTCTTGATGCACTTTACTTGATTAAAATCTCTTATTTTCCTCTCCCGTATCTTAGCAAGTTTGTATACCCTCTTCTCTCCCTCCTTACTATCTAGTCATGCCTAAGAGTGCTTGCAAGTGAAAGAGAATGGAAAACAAAACACAGAATACACTTTCAAAATTTCAGAATTTAATTATTTATTGTAATTCTTAACTTTTTAATCTAATTTTAATTTAATTATATTTTAGATCAATTATTAATTATTATTTATTTTATATTTTTATTTAATTATATTTTAAATAAACCCTTAATTATATTTTACATTTTAGATTAACCCTTTATTTTATTGTATTTTATTTTAATTATAATTTTAGGATTGGAGAAAATTTGGATAAAATTTTCTTTTTATTGTATTAATTTCACTTATTTTTTTTCAAAAAACTAAACCTACTCTAAAAAATGGTGTATGAAACACTATCTATTAGTTTAGATAGAAAAACTAATTGTGATACTTCTAGTCCAAAATTATAGGGAGATTTTTTGGTTATATTTGAACCATAGAGAATTAAAGTATACCAGGACCAATTCACGAATGAATTTAACACTAATTTCTTTTGATCTGGCTCCACTCTAGTAAGGTGCTATTCAGTAGTGGTAGGCCCTGATCTGGGCCAATCTCGACGATCCATATTGTTCAACATGTAGAACTCCGTCGAGTATATTATTCCTGTAAAAAATCATATTGATCAGATATCGATAGTCATTTGATCAGATCACATTTCTGTCATAAATTTATTTTAAAACTTATACTTACTAATGTGATATGATTAAATGTCTATCGATATCAAATCGAAATGATTTTTTGATGGGATAAGATGAAATGTCCATTGAATGATTTGAATGATCGAGATGGATTTGAATCAAGGCCCACCACTATATTGAATAACATTCTCCAATCTCATGCCGGAATAGAGAGGAACCAAATCCAATTTCTTTTACCGAATAGATACATTAGGCACCATACATAACAGCAATGTTAGGTATCATGAAAAATCTTTCATGAAAATAATCATGAAAGTTTTGTGACTCTTGGATTACACTTAAAATAAAGTACCACACACTAATCAAGGTAATCCAAGGATCATAACTCTTTCATGATCATTTTCATGAAAATTTTTTCATGATCTCTAACTTTTCTCCCATACATAATAGTTACGCCACCCACAACACAGAATATACACAAAAAAGGACAGAGAGAAAAGATTAAAAAAAAAGTTACATATAATCACATTTTTATCTCATTTTTCTCATTAGAAGATATGAGTCAGTGAATTTCATATACATTTATGAATATAGATCTTACTGTTAGTAGTGAAAAAATTAGACAAAAAATGAGATTATGAATAACATTACTTTATATAAAAAAAACAAAAAAACAAAAAAACAAAAAAAAAAAGAAGGGAAAAAAAAAAAGAAAAAGAAAAACAGGGAGCCTGCTAGATTTTCTATATAAACTGGATTTAGTGGTGATGCAAAACAGTGGCATCTTTACATTCCACCCAGTCATGTCTTTTCACACACTATAGCTTCTTTCATCTTCTTATTGGAGGAGAGAAGAGAGACCATCTTCTGAAAATCTAAACAATGGGTGGTTCATTTTTTAACAGAATCTTAGTACCTTCCTCTTCTGCTGACCCATGTTCAAGGGCTTGTAGGGTTGCCCTTCTGATTTGTTGTTGTTTGTCGGTTTTGGTCGAGTCGTCTCTGGGATCCAAAACCAGGCATTTCAAATGGGAAGTTGAGTACATGTACTGGTCTCCCGACTGTGTCGAGGGTGTGGTGTTGGGGATCAATGGGCAGTTTCCGGGGCCAACTATCCGCGCTCGAGCGGGAGACATTGTTAATGTTGAACTTAAAAACAAGCTTACTACTGAAGGAGTTGTCATTCACTGGCATGGTATCAGACAGGTTGCTCTCTCTCTCTCTCTCTCTCTCTCTTCGGTAAAAAAGAAATTTTATTGATGAAAATTGATGTACAAATGATACTAAGACACTCTCTGTATCTATCTTTTTGTATGTTGTAATTTTGATTTCATTCACATTGTTATGGAGTCGTTTGTTCTTTCTTCTTAATTGGTAATGTTTGTGTGTGTGTTTTTGCAGCAAGGAACACCATGGGCTGATGGAACTGCATCCATTTCACAATGTGTTATTAACCCAGGAGAAACCTTTGTCTATAGATTCAAAGTTGAGAGGGTAACTAAACTCTCTCTTCTCTCTCTCACTCTCATATTAATGGGAAATTATTTAATATTTTTGGAGTATTGCCCTTTTTCATTTGCATGTTAGATACCATCAATTATCTCTTATAACTCTTAATACAAAAGTGAGGAGTCTTATAGTTCAGGCCAATAATTAGTATTTTGAAATATCACCTAGTAATGTTACAAGAGTACTAAATAATTTTCCCATATGAATACATATATCTTTGAAGTGAGGATCTCATCTTTAACTTTTAAATGATCACGAGGGACACTTAATTAATAACGTGAGGGGTGACTTCCAATTTGAATTAATAAAGTAGTGTCAACTTATTGTGATAATCTAACTATATATAGTACTTACTAATATCTTTCCGTGTGGTAAAAAAAAATTATGCATATAAGAGAAAATTACGTATGATTGGAGTTGGTTTAAAAAATTTCTTGGCTAGTTTAAAATTTTCTTCGTTTATCATCTATTTCATCAAAAATGTTAAACTTTAAAAATTCTATTAAATATTTATATGAGTGTGGGTGGTATGGATTCCATACTCATGTTAGTATTAAGTAAAAATTTTAGTAAAAGTTTTTTTTATCCCTAATATTTCTCCTATTTTAGTAGTTGATGTTGTCCGTGCTTGAGGTTGGTGATTTGCTCCTTTTTGGAGCCATCGTCCTTGGCTACTTGATTTTATTTGGGCTTGGTTTTGCTTAGTGCTAACCTTGTTGGTTATCCTTAGGCACCGTTTCGGAAGATGGTTTGAGAGTTTTTTTGGTTATTTTAGTAACAAAAGATAAAATAAGTTATTTTAGTCACAACAAATAAAATATCACATTTAATCCATAATCATTACACTCTTCTCTCACAAAAAAAAAATTAAAAAAATCAAAAAATCAAAAAGTCCTTTCCAAACTAAGCTTTTTAGCCCAGACTAAAATAGTCAAAAAAATCAAAAAGTCAAAAAGCCAACTCATTTCCCAAACGAAGCCTAAGTCTTTTTTTCATTGATGAGTTTTACTGTTGAAAAAAATATAAAAGTTCAATTTTTAGATTTAATGATATATAAAAAAGGTGGTTGACTGATGATTAAAAAAGATATAAGAGATAGAGTTGCTTTAAATATTTTAATAAACTTCCACATTATATATTGAGTTTGAAAAATAAGTCTAACTTTTAAATTAGAGTAACACTATTGTTGTATTGATTGTACTATTTTATTCATCAATAAATTTTATTTTAGCCGTTTAAAAAAAAAAAGGAAAAAAAAAACTCACTTATTTAAAACTGTCATGCATTTTTTATTTCTAAAAAAAATCATTGCTTGTTTTCATTTTTCAGAAAACGCTTTTCAAAAAATTCTATTTTTTTATTTTTTGTGTTTTTTTTTACTGAATTTTTTTTAATATTTTAAGTAATTTTTTTACTTTTTAGATACACCTAACACAAATACACCTAAAAAATAAAAAAAATGTAAATAAAATCTTTTAAAAATTCACTAAATACCAAAAAAATAAAAAAATACAAGAATTTAGTACATTTTTTGTATTTTTATGTATTTATTAAATTTTTAAAATATTTTTTCACAAAATTTTTATTTTTTAGATATATCTAACTAAGGTATATCTAAAAAAGTAAAAAAAAAAATATTTAAAATTTAAAAAATATTCACTAAAAACAAAAGAATACGAAAACCAAAAAACTCAATTTTTAAAAAATTTAATCCAAAAAACTCAAACCAAACAGACTGAATATTTTTTTTTTTCTTCATATATTACATTTACTAGATAGGTATTGTGTAAATCAAAAAAATGTTGCCCACTACGCAGAACACGGTCTTTCGCTACACTCACCTGTGACTCCGTTTTAATTGCACTCTCTATGATAATGTGTATACCCTTTTAGTATATATAAACACATATTTTGTAATGGTGTATGTTTTAACTTGCACAACATACATTATAAAAGGTAATGATGCATCCTATTAAAAGTGGTGTTATAAAGCATCAATAATAAATTGGCAAGTATTTAAAAAAAAAAAAAAGATACAAACAGTGAGCCTCGTCCATTATCACATTACTAGTGATATTTTTAAAACACCACTTTTAATAGTCTCAAACATTATTGTTATAAAAAGTAGAATAATACTTAAGATCTCCACAATTTATGATCCCACAACTCACAATTAATTGATTTGTAATCACCCATTTATTTATTTTTTTCCTCTCTCTCCTCCCTCTCTCTCACAAAAAGTGTGGCGTGCTGGTGGTGCTCAAGGTCTCTAACACCTCTGTAAAAAGTATAAAAACTTTTAAAAAGATAGCACATCGTATCCAACAGTAACACGACACAAACACGATATGACACATTGTGGGATGGAATATGTGCTTACTCCAAGCAAAACTGCAACCCCAAAACATCCAACTTAGCCGTTTGGTTGTAGTTTCTTTAGAATCCTTGGGCATCTTCTTTTCGATTTTTTTGGGGTGAAGTGAAGCGTTTGGCTGACAAGCTAAATTAATCGATAAAAAAATATAAAATAAAATAAAATAAAAGTAAACAAAAGCTGCTTTTTATAAGCTGCATTTTGGGCCCAACTACTGATTTTGGAGAAAATGAAGCGTCATGGTTAACTTTTTTTTTTTTTTTTTTTTTTTTCCCATTTTTGAAACCTGATAACTAGGTACTACATACAATTTTGTATTATTGCTAAGCACATTAACAAATTTTCTAGGTAGGACAGATATATACACCCTAGTACTTATTTTGGAGAAAAATGAAATGTCATGGCTAACTTTTGCTTTTTTCTTTCTCTAATTTTCTTTTTTCTTATTTTTGAAACCTAATGAGTAGAGAGTAGGTCCTATACAATTTTTACTTTTTGCTACGTACACACATATATGTTTTTTTTAATACATACGAGGATGGACCAGGGGGCATGAGGGGGCAATGGCCCCTTAGGATATCAAAAATCTTCTTTACTATATAATAGTATTAGTTAATAATTATCTCCAAATTGTATGGACTCGCCCTATTATGTTTTTTTTTTTAATTTTTTTTTATTTAAAAACTTTTAAGTAGTCACCCCTCTAAAGTTTGGAAAAATTTAAGTGGCCACTCCACTCTATCTATGGAACATGAGTGTTGAAATATGAAATTAAAAGTTTTGGACAATTTAACAGGGAAATTTTTTTTTCTCATACCAATTGACTTGATAAAATTTGTTGAGAAAGACATAGTTTGGGATTTTAATTTGATTTTATCATAGATGTCATGATAACAAAAAGATTGTCGAGCACAACTCAAGATATCTCAGTTTAGTGAATAGATTATTTTACGGTTGTTATTTTCATAACTTAACATGGATACAAGAAAACATACTTAGTCATATATATTTTTGTGTTATTTTTTCACTTTTTATATTTGTATAAATTATTATTGTAGTCAGTGGCGAAGGGAGCATGTGACCAAGGGGGTCACGTGCCCCCCTTGAATTTTGGAAATTTTTTTTTTACAAACATAAAGAAAATATTTTAAATAAAAAATTACAAAAATATTATTAGAGTGAAATGTCAATGACATTTTAAAAATTATGAAAACAATAATGATTGTTTTGATTGAAAATGAAGAGACTATTATAAATAAACCATATTAGCTATAAAATTTTTGAATGTAAAGGCGATGCCATTATTAGAGATATGCAAATATAAGTAATCTCACTATAAAGATATGGAATTTATTAGATTGTTAGTTACATTTGACATGTGAGGTTCACTCTTTACGAGTTTATTTACCATTAGTGGGTGATATCACATACTAATGATGATGTGGTATTACCATTATATTGAATTTTTAATCAAATTTTGTATCAAAAAATAATTTATCATTATATAATTTATTTTAAGGCTTATATCCATATTTTTTTTGTATTGTCCTTGATACACTAGTTACAAATAACATTCAGCTTGTTTGTTTCCAGTTTTCAGAAAATAGTTTTTCCGAAAATTTACTTTTTTATTTTTTGTATTTTAATGTTTTGAATGAATTTTTTTAATATTTTAAGCAATTTTTTTAATTTTTAAACACACATAATATAAATACACTTAAAAAGTATAATATTTGTGAAAAAAATATTTAAAAAACACATTAAATACCAAAAAATACAAAAAAACAAAAAAACAAAAATTTAGTTTATTTTTTGTATTTTCGTGTATTTATTAATTATTTAAAATATTTTTTTACAAATATTTTACTATTTAGATACATCTAAGTAAGGTGTATATAAAAAAGTAAAAAAATTACTTAAAATTCAAAAAAATATTCACTAAAAACAAAAAAATACGAAATATAAAAAAATTCAATTTTCAAAAAACTGAATTTAGAAAACTAAAACCAAACACACTAATTTTTTTTTTTGATGTTTCTTGAAATCAATCGTAAAAACTTAGGTGAAATATTTTTGTAAAAATTATTGTAATTAATAAATGCCCCCTTTAATTTAATTTTCTAGCTCCGCCACTAATTCTAGTCGTTATTAATATATATGTTTATCCCTCTATGTCTGAATCATGGATCTGTCCCTCAATACAAATAATGTACTCCAAGATACAAATGATTATGCATATCACGTTTATTGTTTTTTCCATTTTTGATGAATGTGAATTTCAATGTTTTGTGAGAAAATGAGTTTTAAAATTAATTTTTATCGGTTTAATTGCATTGTTTAATATTTCTTTATCTCCCTATCTAAAATCATATATTTAGGACTATAATTATATATATATATATATAAACTTCACAAATTTACCTTTTCTGGTGAGGTAAAAGGTGATGTAATTTTATAATTGTAAGGATTCAATGTATAATTTTAAAGTTAAGTTACACCCTTAACTTTATATGATGTTTTATTGCGCATGATTTCTCATCTTTTCCATTTTTCTTGACTTTATCTTTCGTGAAAGTCAACAAGAAATCAACTTTTTTGACATCTTAACCAAACACACAAGAAAAGAGTGATTGAGATGACTTCTATCTTAAAAAAGAAAAGTAATGCTAAATTAGTAACCAAACACACAAGAAAAGAGTGATTCAGATGACTTCTATCTTAAAAAAGAAAAGTAATGCTAAATTAGTAACCAAACACACAAGAAAAGAGTGATTCAGATGACTTCTATCTTAAAAAAGAAAAGTAATGCTAAATTAGTAACCAAACACACAAGAAAAGAGTGATTCAGATGACTTCTATCTTAAAAAAGAAAAGTAATGCTAAATTAGTAAGGGCGTCACGTGCCCTCCTGGATTTTGAAATTTTTTTATTTTTATTTTTATTTTTATTTTGCAAACATAAAGAAAATATTTTAAATAAAAATATTATTAGAGTGAAATGTCAATGACATTTTAAAAATTATGAGAACAATAATAGTTGTTTTGATTGGAAATGAAGAGAATACTATAAACGTTATTATTTATGAAATTTTTTGAATATAACTGTGATGTCATTGTTAGTAACATGCAAGTATAAGCAATCTCACTATAAAGATATGAAATTTATTAGATTGTTAGTTACATTTGACATGTGAGGTTCACTCTTTACGCATTTATTTATCATTAGTGGGTGATATCACATACCAATGATGACGTGGTATTACCATTATATTGAATTTTTAATCAAATTTTGTATCAAAAAATAATCTATCATTGTATAATTTATTTTAAGACTTATATCTATATTTTTTTTTTATTGTCCATGATACACTAGTTACAAATAACATTCAGCTTGTTTGTTTCCAGTTTTCAGAAAACAGTTTTCCGAAAATTTAGTTTTTTATTTTTTGTATTTTAATGTTTTGAATGAATTTTTTTAATATTTTAAGCAATTTTTTTTATTTTTAAAGACACTTAATATAAATACACTTAAAAAGTATAATACTTGTGGGAAAAAAATTTAAAAAATACATTAAATACCAAAAAATACAAAAAAAAAAACAAAAATTTAGTATATTTTTTGTATTTTTGTGTATTTATTAATTTTTTAAAATATTTTTTTACAAATATTTTACTATTTAGATACATCTAAGTAAGGTGTATATAAAAAAGTAAAAAAATTACTTAAAATTCAAAAAAATATTCACTAAAAATAAAAAAATACGAAAAATAAAAAAATTCAGTTTTCAAAAAACTGAATTTAGAAAACTAAAACTAAACACACTAATTTTTTTTTTTTGATGTTTCTTGAAATCAACCGTAAAAACTTGGGTGAAATATTTTTATAAAAGTTATTATAATTAATAAGTGCCCCTCTCTAATTTAATTTTCTAGCTCCGCCACTGATTGTAGTCCTTATTAATATATATGTTTATCCCTCTATGTCTGAATCCTGGATCTGTCCCTGAATACAAATAATGTACTCCAAGATACAAATGATTATGCATATCACTTTTATTGTTTTTTCCATTTTTGATGAATGTGAATTTCAAAGTTTTGTGAGAAAATGAGTTTTAAAATTAATTTTTATCGGTTTAATTGCATTATTTAATATTCCTTTATCTCCCTATCTAAAATCATATATTTAGGACTATAATTTTATATATATATATAAACTTCACAAATTTACCTTTTCTGGTGAGGTAAAAGGTGATGTAATTTTATAATTGTAAGGATTCAATGTATAATTTTAAAGTTAAGTTACACCCTTAACTTTATATGATGTTTTATTGCGCATGATTTCTCATCTTTTCCATTTTTCTTGACTTTATCTTTCGTGAAAGTCAACAAGAAATCAACTTTTTTGACATCTTAACCAAACACACAAGAAAAGAGTGATTCAGATGACTTCTATCTTAAAAAAGAAAAGTAATGCTAAATTAGTAACCAAACACACAAGAAAAGAGTGATTGAGATGACTTCTATCTTAAAAAAGAAAAGTAATGCTAAATTAGTAAAAGTATTAGTGAGTATATATATATTTTACAAAATATATATACATATGTATATATAAATAATGTGACAATCTCATATTCCTAAATAAGTATTATTTTAATAATGTTTTGTTGATATAGAAATTTTATATAAAAATTTTTTTGGGTGATAAATTCAAAGAGGGAAGCTAATGGGACATTAGAACAATGTCAAATTTTCTTTTGAGGTCAAAAAGAGAAGGTTTTTTTTTTTTTTTTTTTTTTTTTGTACTTATTTGGCAAAAATGATATTTATAACAATTTTAACTTTATATGTATATATATATTTTGGTCAAGTTTGGCTACAAAGAAAAAAGTGTACTTATTTCATTTTTTTATTTTTTTTGGGTCACATCAATCAACATCTCCTCTCTATTTTTTTTACACATAATACAAAAAAATAAAAAAGTACACTTATTTAGTCTTCCCAAACTAGGCCTTTATTTGCATCTTCTCTCTTTATTCTTAAAATTAGAAAAAGTTGTCGGTGATTGACATTGAAAATGAATAAATAAATGACATATGAACAAATATATAGGAATATTGGAGATTATAGACTATCGGTCCAAAAGTTTTAAAATTAAACTTTAACCCGAGTTTATATATATATATATAAATATTATTAGTACTAAAAAAACATACATGATTTTGGAGATTTTAATTGAATGGGGATAATATGTGTTCGTATGTAGGCGGGAACATATTTTTACCATGGACACTATGGGATGCAAAGAGCAGCAGGGTTATATGGGTCATTGATAGTTGACGTGGCAAAGGGAGAGAAAGAGCCATTCCATTACGATGGAGAGTTTAACATACTATTGAGTGATTGGTGGCACGAAAGCGTTCATGAACAAGAGCTCGGCCTCTCTTCCAAGCCATTTCGTTGGATTGGTGAACCCCAGGTAACATTAACTAATTTATTAGTTAATGCATTTTTAATTAATTAAATAATTTTAAAAACTTATATGCAACCATTGGCTTGTCTCATCTTCAATTCTCTAAGATGGCTACACTGTTTAGTTCAGGCCATCAGTTCCTCGTGAATTCTATTTTGATAATTTAATTGATTAATTTTTAGGATAATTACAAAACAATCTTAGAGTTTGAGCTTTTTAATAAAATAAAGTTTAAATTTTTTAATTTTATCAATTTAAATTCTAATATTTTAATTTATTTTTAATATAAATTATTTGCTTATTTTTGTTAAGTAAAATCGACGAAAAAAAGTAACTTGATTATTAAACTTAATGTAGATATAAAATATAATTTTCATTGAGCTTAATGACTAATATCTATTTTTTTTTATCGATTTTATCTAACCAAAATAGACAAATAGTTTAAATTGAAAACAAATAAAAAATTTAAGATCTAAATTGATAAAATAAAAAATTTAAGATTTATTTTGTTATAAGGATTAACTCCTCAGATTTTTTATTTTTATTTTTTACTTCTCTATGATTGACTTTTCACCTATAAAAAATTAAATTATTTCAATATTTTTAGCAATACTTTCCAAATTCCAATATTTGTAGCCATGTTCTTTTTGAAACATCATTTTCAACGTGCATTATATTCAACTAATTTGATTTGATCACACTGCCAAAAAAAAATTTGTTTGGTTGAATTTTCATAATTTATTTGTAAATATTTTTCAAAAACTTACAAGAGTTATAGTTCGACCAAAACAAACATTAAAAAAATTTATTTTCATGCCAAAAAATGAGAATCATATTTTTTTGATCCGAAAAAATGAGAATCATATGAAAATACTAAACTAATTTCTTAAAATTTTTCAAAAACAAAAATCTTATACACACACACATATATATATATATATATATATACTAGTGGGTGGCACACACGATGCGTGTGCAATTTAAATAAGTAGGAATAAAAAATAATAATAATGAAATTAATATTATAATGTGTACTTAGTTTAAGTGGTATGAGTTCTCGTACTTAAACCCATGGTCATGGGTTCAAGCCTTGCCCGAGTAAAGTTTCAGGATACCAAAGTTCCTAAAAAATACTGCCACATGACATGAAGAGAGTAAAGTTTCAGGATACCAAAGTTTCTGTTCACTTTATAATAGTATAAAATTGAGTTATGACATTTAAATAATTAAATCTATAAATATTATAAATTACATATTTTAAGAATGTGTACTATAATATTATCCAATCATGTACATCAAAGCACATAAGCATAATCTTTGGAGATTCAACATAAATAAACCACAAATATATATCACAAAGAAAAAGTAAACTTTAATTGGACAGTCAAATTCTAGCCGACCAAATCAATGGATATGCATCCTTTCTATTACATCGATAAAATGAAATGTCATTTCATATTAATAATTATGAAAAAATTTACACCGACATAGTTTAGTTTTAAATTTTTAAAAAAAAAATCAAAGAGATTTTGAAATTTAAATTGTCATAATAATTAAAGAATAATTGATTTTAAATTTTAATAATATGTTACAATTTTATATATTAAAATGTAATAAAGAATATCTAAATCTAATTTAATATATTGTCTACCAGTCATTCACTCACTTAACGTTGATTAAGAACCTGTAATGTCAAAAAAGGATTTAAAATTTTAGTACAGTACATATATTTTTTTACAAATATATCAACATTGGTAACCATCTTTTTTAAGAAGTGGTTATCATTTTGTTATTGTCTTGTCTTAGAAGCCTTTTGAATTTGTTTTTCGTGTTTTTTTTTTCTAATAATCTTTTTGATCACTTCGATGAGCAATGACAATTTTGTAAACTTAGAAATTTGATTAAAAGTTAAAAATTGATTTTTAACCATCTTCTCAAAACATCCCTAATTATTATAGTAATTGTTATATATATATATATATATTTTTAAAAAGTCAAAAAATCAATTTTTAACTAATTTTCCAAAATATATCTTCTGTTTTATATTTTGACAACAGACAATTATCATTCATATATTTATGAAAGTTTATCATTTTTAACATTATTTAATTATTAATCAACATCCTAGTTTCAATTGGGAACGGGTAACAAATTAGTTTATTGACTAAAAAAAAAGAGCTCATTTTGATGAATAAAAAATAAATCACTTTGCACATTTATTTCTCCAAAAAAAAATAAAAAAAATAAAATCCTTAACCACTTTAAAAATTAATAAAATGTCTAAACATCATGAATATACCAACTGGATTAACTTTGTTTAATATGAAATTTTATTGACTTATTTTTAACCTATAATCTAAAATTTTAACAAATTTTTAAAGAATAGTCTACTTTACTTTTTATTGGTAAATTACACTGCCTTCTCTTAAAATTTGAAAAAAAATACATAAGTCCCACAAGGTTACATCATTATATCAGACCTATTTTAAAATTTTAATTCCCATAAAATTTAGTAATTTTTCATTAGTAATTTTTTAGTCATATTAATGAAAAAAATATTGTTATTATTATTCTTTTTATATTAAAATATATATTTTATCTTATATATATATATATACTCTCATGTCTTTACACTATCTATCTATCTTTATATCTATCTATCGTCTATCTATACTATTATTAAATGAAGATTAGACTTGGTGTTCAACCGTTCACGTCATGCCATGTGTAAGTTTTTTCTAATCTAAAATGAAAAGTTATAGATAGACATAGAGAAGTGACGATTAGACTTGGTGCCTAAACCTTCACGTCATGCCATATGACAGTTTTTTTTAGCCTAAAATAAAAAGTTACCGATAGAGATAGAGAAAGTTTGAATTCAAGGCTTTGGATTTCATTAAAACACTCTTACCACTTAGGCAACATAAATATTATGATATCAATTTTTTTTATTATTTATTTATATTCTTACTTATTTGAATTATTGTGCCAATAGTTTATATTAATTTATCTCTCTTTAATTTTATTAAAAGAAAAGTGAATATAATTATATTAAAATTGTAAGGCTATTTGTAATTTTTTCAAACCTCAAAATATTTTTTAGTGTCCCAAAAGTTTATTTTCCACAACTAACACACAATTAGTAGCTAAAAATGAAATAAATTCCAATAAAATAAATTTATAATATCCAAAGATTGTACAATTAGTGACCAACTTAATTTTTAGTCGCCCAAAATGATATTTTTAACTACTAACATGTAATTAGTAGCCAAAAGTAAATAAAATACCAACTAAATTTATTTTTAGTAGCTAACTAGTTTTTTTACAAAATTTATATTTTTTAAGTATATTTATGTTAAATATGTCTAAATATTAAAAAAAATACAAAAAAAAAATTTCTAAAAAAAAATTCTTCCAACCAAAACCAAGCAGTGTGAATACAATTTACTTTATCTTTGAAAGTACTGTCACGTGACATTTTATTTTTGGTTGAGTGACTGTTTTACTGTAAAGTGACTTTCTCCTCGTTTGATTCAGACTTTGCTGATGAATGGTAGAGGACAGTACAATTGTTCTCTAGCTGCGCATTATAGCAATTCTTCATCCAGTCAGTGCATGTTTAGGGGTAACGAACAGTGCGCACCCCAGATCCTCCGAGTGATTCCAAACAAAATCTACAGGCTCAGGGTTACCAGCTCCACCTCACTCGCATCTCTCAACTTGCAAATTTCGGTAACAAAATTACCATGTTGTGCACATACACTCTTATATTTACACACACATTATACATAATAGATAAAATTATATTTCCAAGCTAGTAATTTAACATGGTATCCAAGTAATAATAAATTCAACATAAGTTGACTCGCTTATAAAAGAATCGGGTATTAATTGATGGTTAGCAATTCAATAATGCATACATTTTAAGAAATAATTGCATATCCTATACATATATATTTTTTTAATTAATTGATAAAAAGTAATTACAAATATGATAATCATTACATCAGATTAGACAATTAAAATCTAACAATATACTTAAAAAGCCAACATTTACAAAGTTCAACTACTATCGTTAGCCAGAATTTAAAAAGAAATGAATTATGTACAACTTCCATAACAAGGAAGAAAAATATCGACAAAGAAATTTCTCTTCATAAGAGTGGAATCTGCAACCTTATACCATAAAATGGTGCTGCACAACTATTAGACTTATTCTATACAAGTGTATAATTATGTAGATATGTGTTGAAATTAGTCTTATTGGATGCTTCAAATAAAACTAATAGGTATACCGACTTCTTATGAAAATTTAAAAATATAAAAACATATATAAATTAGATTTGTGATAATTTAACACTACAAGAAAATGCAGAATTGGCGACTAAAATAAGTATTTTCGTCGCTGAAAGTAGTACAAATGGCGACTAAAATCAGTTTAGTCGCCAAACTTGAGCACTTTTGCCGACTAAAGCACTTTAGTCGCCGAATATAGGGCTTTTAGCGACTAAAAGTCAGTTTAGTCGCCGAATATAGGAGTTTTAGCGACTGAAAAAATTTTAGTAGCTAAAAGGCACAGTTTTTGGCGACTAAAAGCATTTAGTAGCCAAAACTATAGGTTTTGGCGACTAAAAAATGCTTTAGTCGCCGAATATAGGTGTTTTACCGACAAACAAATTTTTTGTAGCCAAAAGTAAAGGTTTTTGGCTACTAAGAAAAATTTAGTAGCTAAAAGTGGACAAATGGCCACTAAAACTGAGTTTAGTCGGCAAAAGTGGAGCTTTTGGCGACTAAAAATCAGTTTAGTCGCCGAAAGTTGTTTTTTTGGGCGGAAATTAATGTATTTAGTGACAAAACAGCATTTAGTAGCCAAAAAGCATAAAATTGGTGACTAAAATTCATATTTAGTCGCCAAAAGTGCTCCCCTATTTTTTTTAGTAAATACTTTATTTTTTTCGTAAAATATATTAAATAAAAATAATTATTTATATATATTGTTTTCTATTAATATCGGTCAATATATTATATAAATAATATATGTTGCATTTATATTCATGTGATGTTCTTGTGGCGTAGTGGGGAGAGTGTTGGTAAAGGTTTACAGAGGCTGGGACGTTAGTGGTTCAAAACCTGGGAGTAGCAAAGGCTGAATTTTTTTTTTTTGGAAAAATGCTTTCAGCGACTAAATGTTTCGTCGCCAAATGTGTTGTTTTGGGCGACTAATGAGTTTAGTCGGCGATTCATGACCTATTGGCGACTAAAATAGTTGTCGCTAAATGGATAATTTCAAAAAGTGGAATTGAGTATTGGCGACCAAAAGTTGTCGCTGAAGACCTGACTTTTTTGCCGACTAAAACGTTTTTAGTCGCCAAAACCTTGGGCGACCATTTATTCGCTACAACACTGGCGACAAAAAAAATCAGTCGGGGAAGGTATAAAAGTGACTTTTGGCGACTAAAAATGGACCTTTGGCGACTAAATTTTTAGTCGCCAAAGGTGATTTTTGTTGTAGTGTAAAATGAATTTGAATCTCACGTTATTTTTTTAAATATATTTTGAAATTAGAATTTGGTAATAATATTAGAGTACTTATGAATAATATCAGAAATTTCTTTCTTCCTTCATGGACACTTCACACTCACATTGGACTGAGTTGTCTGCTCTCACAATCATTTTTTCCGACCTCGTTTAGGAACAGATTATTTTAATAATTTTTAAATTTTTACAAAAAAAATATATAAAAAAATTAAAAAAAAATATAATAATTTTTTAATTTTTTAATTAAAATTAAAAGTTACCAAAGGAGATGTTAGACTGTATTCAGATGCATCTATTCATATGTGAGAATAATCTTTTGCAAGTGGACATAATTCCAAACCCAAATGGAATTTTGAGTTTGTGACCGTTTTCATTTTGTATTAAAAAAATATAAAATATAGTCACAGTACATGCTGACCCACCAGTACTAGCCATTATGACTAGTCACCAGGACCCTAGTGGCTGGTGGATGAGAAGAAAAAAAAATCATTTTAGTGTGAAATTTAAAAAATAATTATAAATAAATAATAAAATTTATAAATATTAATATTTTTTTTCAAATTATCACTAGTGATAATTTTTTCCCAATATATATATATATATATATATATTATTTAGTAAAAAGTGAGATAAATATTTATTAAAATGTGAGAATTTTTTTGAGGTCTAAGTTTTTTGTTTTTTATTAAAAAAAAAAAATACTTTTTATGTGTTTATAATCATTTTTAACTATATGTACTGTTTAATAATTTTTCCCAAAAAATCTCCATCTCAATGTCATTGGGCCACACTGCTCCACTTCATTGCCTCGAAGCTTCTATTCTCTACTTTTTGATATTGGACAAATTGCCTCACAACAAAAGCATAGAATACAAAAAAAGAAGGGTCCTAATAATGGACAACAACACTACTATCATAGCCTTCTACAGATTAAGTGAGAGTTACTTGATATTTTTATGTATTATATATGTGCATATATATTTGTATGTAAGTTGGGTGTGGAAAAGCTAACATGAGTATTGATAATGAAGTTGTGAAATTGCATAGCATAAAGAAAGCATCACAAAGACATCTTAATAATTTCCTAAAGAGCAAAAACAAAAGGAGGGAGAAGATACTAAGGTGTAAGAAACTTTGCAATTATTCTGTTTTGTTTTCATAAAGTTAACTAATGGAATATATCCCTCACACATGACATCTCAGCCATTGATTAGTGTAGTCCCTGTCTAAACTTAAGGTGGGCAATAATCTTACCACTACTAATTAAAAGGTCTTTTGAATCCATTTTTTTGAGTTGGCATTAGTGTAGTTACCGTCTAAACTTTAGGTGGGCAATAAAATTACCACTACTAATTAAAAGGCCTTTTGAGTAGATTTTTTTGAGTCGGCCGATTTTGCTGTCGCAAAAGTTAGTTTTTTTGTGACGGCACGAAGTTACTGGTGCAAATACGAAACTCTAGCGTTGGCTGACACAAAAATTAATATTTTATAGCATTACTTGAGTCTGTTGAATTTATTGATGCAAAGGATAGACCTTTTGAGTCGGCAAACCCGTCCCGATGCAAAAAATTAGACCTTTTTGTGTCGACAACTAATGTCGTGGCAACAAAAATATTTTTTATACTCAAGATATATATATTTACTTGATTATATTTAATAAATATATTTGTTTATACATATACTTTTATATTAATATTGAGTGCATAGACTATAAATAATATGTATCTCATTTAGAATCAGAAGAAATATTGTGGTGCAGTGGGCTAAATGTGGTATGTTGGGTTCAAGTTACCCAGATGAAACCAGTTTGAATCTTGGGAGCCTCAATAAGGAAATTATGGGTTAGATTTTTTAAAACATTTAACCACTTTCTGCGTCAGAAACTTATCGTCTCAAAAAATTGAATCTTTTTTGTGTCGGCATCTTGCCCACTCAAAACCTTTTGCGACCTGGCCATTTTTGTCCCTTGAGTTGCCGTCGCAGCGCCACCGCAAAAACTTTTTCCGTCGACAAATATACTATTTGTGACGGCACGCTACCGATTCAAAAACCTTTTTTTTACTCATATCATATTTTCATATCATACGGTTGCTTTGGAAATTAATTTTTTTAATTTTTTTTTATAAAAAAGATGTATAAAACAATAGAAAGAGAAATTAAGGCTCCGTTTGGTAGAGCTTTGTAACTATGATTTGAGAATATGAGTTGTATTTTGAGTTTGTGTGTTTTAGAATTATGATTTGAGTGTAGAAAATTTGTTTGGTCATGGTTTTTGAATAAAGTGTTGAATTGGGTGTGGAATTGAGTGTAGAATTGAGTTTTGAAAGTTTGATTTGACATGTGAAGTAAGAAAATTTGTTTGGTTATGAGTTTTGAAAAGAGTTTTCAAAACTTAATTCAAATTGCTATAACTCATAACAAAACATATTACTTTCACATTATTGAAAATTTTGATCAATACTCAAAACCAAACTCTTTTTAAAATTCAATTAAAAAAATTTATTATTAACAAAAAATAACATTAATCAATTTTTTAATTGAAAATACTACAAAGGAAATAATTTTTTTTCAAAATAAATATTCAAAAAAATTAAAACATAAATATTTAAATAATTTAAATAATCTAAAAAATTTAATAAGTAAAAAATTAAAATAAATATTGAAAAAATCTAAATCGTAAAAATTTAAATATTCAAAAATTTGAAATAATTTAAAATGTTAATATTTTAAATTTAAAAAAACTCTACACTCAAATTGTAAACACATAAAACAAAACTCAATTAAAAAATTATTTTTAAAACTCATAACCAAACACATAACTCGAAACTCCATACTACTTTCACAACTCTACACTCAAATCGTAACCAAACACATAAAACAAAACTCAATTAAAAAATTATTTTTAAAACTCATAACCAAACACATAACTCGAAACTCCATACTACTTTCACAACTCTACACTCAAATCGTAACCAAACACATAAAACAAAACTCAATTAAAAAATTATTTTTAAAACTCATAACCAAACACATAACTCGAAACTCCATACTACTTTCACAACTCTACACTCAAATCGTAACCAAACACATAAAACAAAACTCAATTAAAAAATTATTTTTAAAACTCATAACCAAACACATAACTCGAAACTCCATACTACTTTCACAACTCTACACTCAAATCGTAACCAAACACATAAAACAAAACTCAATTAAAAAATTATTTTTAAAACTCATAACCAAACACATAACTCGAAACTCCATACTACTTTCACAACTCTACACTCAAATCGTAACCAAACACATAAAACAAAACTCAATTAAAAAATTATTTTTAAAACTCATAACCAAACACATAACTCGAAACTCCATACTACTTTCACAACTCTACACTCAAATCGTAACCAAATACATAACAAAAAAATTAAAATATTTAAAAATATTTTTATAAAATAGAGTTTGAATTTATTTTTATAAAATATTTTAAAATTTAAAAAATTAAAATCGTAATATTTAAAAATATTCAAAAAATTAAAAAAATTAAAAAATTAAAAAAATCGTAACATATTTAAATATTAAAATATTTAAAATCTTAACAAAATTAAAATATTTTTAAAATATTGATTTGAATGGAGTTTTGAAAAGAGTTTTGAATTATGTGTTTGGTTATGAGTTTTGAAAAGTAATGATTATGTTTTGAATTGAGTTTTGAAAAATGAGTGTAGAATTATGATTTGAAAACCCTAAACAAACATCATACTCAAAAGTGAGTGTGGAACTAGATTTTGAAAACTCCACCAAACGGAGCCTAACTTTTTTTATAATAACTTTTTGACAAATATAATGAATTTTAAAATAAACCTTATTATTATTATTTTTTAATTAATGAAAATTAATTATTAATTATTAAATTAACTCTCGACTATAATTGAACCCCTAAAATTTTCCTTGCTAACACCAGTTGTTTCTATGCTACTAGGTCCCAAGGCTATGGACTAACAATCATTTTACTTGTCAACATAAGTATAATGGATTCCATCATTAATATTATGTATCTCAATACAATCTGATAATTAAATTGACATATTAAATAATAAAATAAAAAAGTAAAAATAAATTTCATTTTGACATTAACCATTAATTCAGAGGTGAAACTTACAAAAATTTAAGTATATATATATAGATATAATTATATGATTGATTTTTGTGTTATTAATTTTTTTTTTCCCGTATATATAATTATGAGTAGTTGACAAGTTGGAGCATGGGTAAAAAAGTCACACGGACATGGTGGCTTTAGTGAAGTGTCGTGAAGGAATTAGGGCCCAGTGGATGATGGGTTTAGTGTTGGGGATTGATGATCTGAATTATTTTTATTGTAAAATTTTTTGAATAAGTAATTTATTAAAAAAATTAAGTTAATTAAATATTTAAAATCACAATATGATTTTGATAACAAATTATTTATCTTTTAAAAGACAATTAGGATACGATCATGTGGGTTCAATCAATTTGATTTTCTTAAAGAAATGATTGGGCTTTCATTTTTGTGCCATCTTGGAATGAGATAGGTTAGTTTGATGCGTTTTACACTTATTGTGGGGATATATTTTCTGAGTACCAATACGTGGCTAAGGTGACTCCGACGTGTCAGTCGAGGTGCCATGTGTCCTGATCATGACGCCGAGGTGATCTTGGCGAGACCGAGATTACCTCCGAAGATATGGGAATCCGAGATAAGCGGATAAGGCACAAGAGTCCTAGAAAGGGGGAAGACTACAGTTGGGAAATGATAAGACTCTTAGGGAGTTTATCCCAATCCTACTGGGAGTCCAAGATTAATAGTAATCCTAAGTCCATTAGAGTTAGGCTCCTGTTGGGACAAGGATTGAGTTAGCTATAAAAGAGAAGAACCCCCGTGAGTTTAAGGTACGCAATTTGTATTCTGAATAGTGAGATTAACACTATTGATTATCTTTGAAAGATATATTGACTTGATCGTCGGAGTGCCCCCGGGTGGACGAACCACCACCGGAATCTTCTCTTTCTGTTGCAAGTCAGCTAGGTGTCATCTATTCTGCCAGTGTTCTCCAGCTGAATATTAAGTTGGCAGTGTGGTCGGAAAATCACCCACACAATTTGGCGCCGTCTGTGGAAAAGAAAGGAGAATAGATGGCCAGTAATGAACAGAAGGAAAAGATTGTGGACGACACTCCTGCTGGGAGTGGGAGACCTATTGACCTTGATATCACAGGAGACGAATGCAACGCAGAAACTCGTGACCAGAATCACGGAGTAAAAGACGTCGGCCAGACTGGCGACGCACCAAAGAAACCAGATCGAAGTGGATACTACAACGAGGATGACCTCCAGGTATGGAAGGATAGGTGCCTGCGGAGGGACGAAGAGGTAAAAGAGATGGAAAATAAATTGGCAGACCTGTAGTCGATCGTTAATTTCATGATGCAAAATAACGTCATACAGCCACTGTTCCCACTGCAGGACATGCCGATTCCAGCGGCCAATGCCCAGAAGGGAGGGCAGAAAACGATCCCCGTAGCTCCTTAGCACAACGGGAGCGAAAGATACTCTCACCGACCTTCTAGGGAAGTCGGACGAAGAAAGTCAAGAAGAGAAGAATCACGGAGGACGCATCGCACAAAGGAGGCAGATCCCAAAGGACATCGGCATGTTCAGGGGCAGGCACTGTGCTTCAACACAACTCATGGAGAAGGGTCGAAAAGGACTCACCACGAAGCTGAAAGTAGTGCACCAAAAAGACTGAGAGCAGGAGATAGCCGAGCTCCTGGGCGGACGAAGGAGAACTTAAGAGATTACCTCAAGAGGAAGCAACAGAACGTCGACGCCGAGGTAACCTCCCCAGATAAGCCGAGGACACCATTCTCGGTGGAATTGGACAGGTTTGAGGCGCCGAAGAGATTCAGTATGCCGAGGTTCTAAATATACGATGGTAAGTCAGACCCCAACTTCTATGTTGAATTATATTTGAACTCAATGGCATTGTATAGTGGAAATGAGCCGTTGCTTTGCAAAGTGTTCCCTTCATCCTTCGGGGAGATTGCATCAGATTGGTTCCATAAACTATCAAAGGGAAGCGTGAAGACTTGGGAAGGCCTGACCAAGATGTTTGTGGCCAGGTTCGTGACAAACAAGTGGCAACCATTAAGGGTGGACGTATTGATGGCTCTGAAGATCAGCAAGGATGAAGGCCTTAGGGCCTATACAAAAAGATACTATGAGGTATTTAACCAAATACCCGAATGCAATCAAGAGGTGGCGGTCGTATCTTTCAAGAGCGGCATGAAAGACAACTGTTCACTACAAAAGTCTTTGGCAAAGACATTGCCAAAAAGTATAGAAGAGCTCATGGTGAGAATCGAGAAGTATGCCAGAGCCGAAGAAGACACGTCGGGGACTAGGAGATAAAGCAAGAGAAAGGAAATGGCTCGCCGAAGCGAGGCCGAGGTAACAATGGATCAAGCAAACAAGAAACAGAACTAAGGGCTGCACAGGCAGTGACAACTGTGTTCCGAATCCCAATTCACAAAGTCCTGGAACAAATTCGAAATCAACCCTATTTTAGAGCACCAGCAAGGGCTCCAGGAGAATTTATGGGAAAAAACCTTAGCAGGCGTTGTGCTTACCACAACGAAGATGTGCATATGACTCAGGGCTATAGAGCCCTGAAAACACACTTGGAAGACCTGGTGAGACAAGGCCATCTGAGAGACCTTGTTGATGAGGCTAGGACGAGAGAAGAACAGGCAAGATTGCCTCAGGCACCAGCAGCTCTGCCTCCCCCAACACCACAACCTCAGGCAGGAGGACCTCGGGTAGTTAATGTGATTCACTCGAAGGTCAACGAGAACGAAATTAGGGGGGAGACCCAGAAGGTGAAACACCTGCAACATGTCTACCAAGTCGGAGAGAAGAGACATCGGGCAGAGTAGTGCCAAGGACCAGTAGTGTCCTTTTCAGAAGCCGACCTTGAGATGGTGTAGTATCCGCATAATGACGCCTTGGTAGTATCCCTCCAGGTTGGGAAGTGCCAAGTAAAACGCATTCTGATTGACCAAGGCAGCTCTTGCGACATCATGTACGTTTGATGTTACAAGGAGCTCGGCCTTCACCCAAACGATATGGAGCAATCCAATAGCCCAATGATCGGGTTCAATGGAACGCCGACATGGCCACTGGGAATAACCAGCTTAGAGGTGCGGGCAGGCACCAGGAAGATAACAACAGAGTTCACCGTAATCGACACACCCTTCCCTTACAATATCATCTTGGAAAGGCCATGGTTGCATGCAATGGGGGTTGTTCCTTCAACACTGCATCAACTATTGCGGTTCCCAACAGAGCATGGGATTGAAGAGGTCAGAGGAGATCAGCTGCAGGCAAAAAATTGCTCTATGGCAGCAATGAAATCCACTTGCAGCATTCGAGAACCAGAAAAGGCAAAGATCGAAGACGAGGACATGGAGGTCCTAGAAGATGTCGGCAATGAGCCAGCTGAGAAGAGTGAAGAAGCACTGAAGAAAATTCTCGTCCAGGAAGGGGATGAAGAACGCTTCTCTCTTCTCAGCTCGGGCTTAGCCGAAGAAGAAGAAAAATAATTGGAAGCTTTTTTGAGAACAAACATTGAGGTGTTCGTGTGGACGCCTTACGAAATGCCAGGCATTGACCCCGAGGTCACTTGCCATAGGCTGAACGTTGATAGGTCGGCCAAACCTGTAATTCAACGAGTAAGAAGACCGACGTTGGTACACGTCGAAACAGTGGAAGAAGAAGTAGACAGACTTCTCGAGGCCAGGGCCATTCGAGAAGTAAATTATCCGACATGGCTATCGAACACAGTAGTGGTGAAGAAAAAGAACGGTAAATGGAGGGTCTATATAGACTTTACCAGTTTAAACAAAGCCTGTCCCAAAGACAGTTTTTCTCTATCCAAGATTGACCAGCTAGTAGACGCCACTTTGGGGCATGGAAGGATGAGCTTCCTGGATACATACAGGGGGTACCATCAGATAGCCATGTACCCCCCAGATGAAGAGAAGACTGCGTTTATCACCCTCAAAGGACTGTACTGCTACAGAGTGATGCCTTTCGGGCTGAAAAATGCAGGAGCAACTTACCAAAGATTGGTAACCAAGATGTTCAAATACCTGATTGGCGGAACGGTAGAAGTGTACATTGACGACATGGTCGTAAAGACCAAGGAACCTGAAGGTCATCTGGCCGATCTGAAAGCAGTCTTTGACATCCTTAAGATATATCGGCTCCGACTCAATGCAGCAAAGTGTGTATTTGGAGTAGGATCTGGTAAGTTTTTGGGATACCTGGTGACTAGAAGGGGCATAGAGCCCAGCCCAGATCTGATCAAGGCCATCCTGAATTTGAAGAGGCCGACGTTGGCAAAATAGGTGCAAATGCTAACTGGAAGGGCCACAGTCCTGAATAGGTTCATCAGTAGAAGTTCAGACAAATATAAACCTTTCTTCAACTTAGTGAAGAAAGCCACGGACTTCCTATGGACCGAGGAATGTGAAGCCGCTTTGGCTGACCTGAAGAAGTACTTGACCACAGCTCCAGTTCTTTCAAAACTAGAACCTAGGGAGGAGCTGTTCCTGTATTTAGCAGTTTCAGAACACGCAGTGAGCGTAGTGGTAATCCGAGAAGAAAAAGGGGAGCAAAGGGCTGTTTACTATGTAAGCAAAACCTTGGCCGATGCAGAAACAAGGTATCTACCCTTAAAGAAATTGGCACTGGCTTTGGTAATGGCTTCAAAGAAGCTGAACCATTACTTCCAGGCTCATAAAATTGTGGTGCTAACTGAACACCCCTTGAAGTCCTTGCTGCAACAAGGAGACTTGACAGGAAGAATAGCTAGATGGGCAGTCGCCTTGGGCCAGTATGACCTGGAGTACAGACCCAGAGCAGCAATCAAAGGCCAAGTTCTGGCCGACTTCGTGGCCGAGTTCCCGCCAGAATCCATCGTACATCGGGCTCCGTTGAGCCAAGATGAACAATGTCCAAACAAGCAAGGAGAAGCCCAGGTAAAGGTGAAAAAACAAAAGAAAGAAGAAAAACTCAGACCCTGCAACATTTACATTGACGACTCCTTTCGACTGTTCGTTGATGGGAGTTCCAACCGACAGGGAGCGGGGGCAGGAGTAGTTTTGATATCTCCAGATGGGCAGATAATAGAACAATCGATTCGTTTGGGGTTCATGGCCTCAAACAATAAAGCAGAATACGAAGCACTCATTACAGGACTGAAGCTAGCAGCAGCAGTGCAAGCAGATGAGGTAATAGTTTTTTGTGATTCACAACTGATAGTTAACCAGACAACGGGCGAGTTTGCTGCCTGAGATGAACGAATGTCGGCCTACGCAAAGGAGGCCATCAGGTTGTCAGCCTTGTTTCAGAACTGCCGACTACTTTAGGTAAGCCGAGATGATAACAGCCACGCCGATGCGTTGTCCAATTTAGCTAGTGCGATACAACCTGTGAAAGCAAGGACCATAATGGTTGATTACTTGTCGGGCCCGAGCATCGAACCACTGACCACAGAGCGCGAAGCGATGTGTGTGGACATGGGACCAAGCTGGATGGATGCAATTATTATATTCCTAAAAGAAGGAAAGCTGCCAGACGACTACAAGGAGGCACACAAGATCAGATTGAAGTCGGCAGATTCATTCTGACAGCGGAAGGACATCTCTACAGAAGATCCTTCACTGGACCCCTTTTGAGGTCTGTACATCCTTTACAAGTTGAAGATTTTTTATATGAAATACATGAAGGAATCTGTGGAAGCCACACCGGGGGCAGATCACTAGCCCATAGGGCTATTACCCAGGGGTATTGGTGGCCCTACATGCAAAAGGACGCAGAAGCCTATGTTAAGAAGTGTGAAAAATGCCAAAGGTTTGCACCACTGATACACTAGCCAGCAGCAGACCTAAACCCAGTATCCAGTCCTTGGTCGTTTGCCCAGTGGGGCATGGACCTCGTTGGGCAACTGCCCCAAGCAATTGGACAAAGGAAGTACTTGTTGGTAGTAATAGATTACTTCACCAAATAGATAGAAGCTGAGCCCCTAGCCAAGATCCGAGATATAGACGTGAAGAACTTCTTATGGAGGAACATTATCACCAGATTTGGAATTCCGAGAGCAATAGTTGCTGACAATGAAACACAATTTGACAGCAAGTTAATCAAGAGCTTCTGTACAAAGTTCAAGATCAAGAACTACTTTTCAACCCCAAGTTTTCCTCAGAGCAATAGATAAGCAGAAGCATCCAACAAAATTATCTTGGATGGGATAAAGAAGAGGCTGCAGGCAGCGAAGGGAAAGTGGGTGGATGAACTACCAAGTGTGCTACGGGCATATCAAACTACGCCGAGAAGATCAACGGGGGAATCCCCCTTTGCCATGGCTTATAGCACAGAAGCTGTCATTCCGCTAGAGGTCGGCATCCTTGGGATCAGAACCCAGGGAGTAGAGAACGAGACTAATGATGTACTCTTAGCCCGAGATCTAGACCTATTAGAAGAAAGAAGAGAAATAGCTGCAGTTCAGCTGGCAGCATACCAGCAGCAACTTGCCAGAGCTTACAATAAAAAAGTTAACCAAAGGGAGTTCCAAGTTGGCGACCTAGTCTTGAGAAAAGTCGTCGGCAACAAGAAGGATCCCAAGGAAGGCAAGCTTGGCCCAAACTGGGAAGGACCTTACAGAATCACTTCGGTATTGGGCAATGGGGCATATTGGCTTGAATATAGTGAGGGCAAAGAATTGCCAAGGCCTTGGAACACTTGTAATCTGAAATTCTTTTATCATTAGATTTTCCTTGTTTCTTGCCGACATAATGAATAAAATTTCAGCAGAATTCTTCTACATTTCTTAGATACTTGCCGATATTTCTTGAATACATGGATAATGAGAACCCAAGTAGAACTGAGGTTCACGTTGGGGGGCAGAGAGACAATATGATGTTTAACACTTGTTGAAACTTGGGAAAAGTTTACAAGTTGAAGTTAAACCGATATGATGTTTAACACTTGTTGAAACTTGAGAAAAGTTTACAAGTTAGAGTTAAACCGAGATGATGATACTTGTTGAAACTTAAGAAAAGTTTACAAGTTAGAGTTAAACCGAGATGATGATACTTGTTGAAACTTGAGAAAAGTTTACAAGTTAAAATTAAACCAAGTCTGTATGACCGAGGTGTGTTGCCTCGAGAAGGTTACACAAAGATTGAAGTACATATTAAAGATACAAAAAATATTCTAAGTATAGAATCATGCAAAAACAGTAAAGAAAAGACAAATATACAAGCATTCAGAGAAGGAAAGTTGTATTAATATTCAAAAAAGGCACGTCGGCCAAAAGCTTACAATTGTTCCCAAAAGAAGAAAAGCAAAAGTACAAAAGATGGAAGAAAATAACATCAAAATTAAGAGTCTTCAGCAGCAGGCTGGGTTTGGACCTCGGAGGACTGCTGAGAAGACATCTCGGCAACCTTCTCAGCCACAAGTTCAGCATCAATTTCCTGAAGGGTTTCATCTAGGCTCTTATCAGCAGGGGGCATGTCCGATGACGCCTTCTCTGGAGCAGCATCCTTGGCGACTTCCTCATTCTCCTCATCTTGAGTCAAGTCCGGGACTTGCTTATTTTGAGGAGGAGACTTGACCCCAGCAATGTCTTTGGACTTCTTTACCAAAACCTCCTCATCCTCGGACTCAGAGTCGTCGTCGGCGGATTGGCTTAGAGTTGGAGGGAATGGAAGAGGAATAGCATCAGCGTTCCTGAAGGGCGAGTCCTCGGAGACATCAAGCTTTTTAAGAAGAGACATCCAACCAAGGGTGAAATCCTTGTTACATGCCTGCTTCACTTGCTTCTCGTAGTCCGCCGTGACATCGGCCACCCCTTCGTTATAGCCCTTCTCATCAGCGGCCTTGACTTCGGCCTCTTTGGTGACCAGGGCGTCTTGAAGCTCATTTTGGGCCTCAGCCATCTTGTCCTCGGCCTATTTCAGTTGGGCTTGAAGAACTTTGTTTATCGCCTCAGTAGCACCCGCTTTCTCTTCGGTGTCTTGCTGAGCCTTGATAGCATCCTCAGCTTGATCTGCAAGGGTCTTCATCTTTGACCGCAAGTTCTTATTAGTCTTCTAAAGAGTGGAGACCTCCCTCTTCTTTTCGGCTAGCTTCTCACGGTTCTCGAAAGATTGAATTGAGAAGGAATGAGCATGCTGGATGGCCTGAAAGTAAACAAAACAAAAGGTATTAGGAAATTTTCTAAGTACTAGAAAGAAAGAAAAAGAACCAAATAGAGGCACTTACTTGAACAGAGCACTGAAGCATCAGAGCATTGTTCTCATACTCACTCAACTCGGCGTTTCGATCGAGATCGCCGGAAAGAAGCAGAGCGGTGCTGAGGGCAACACCGACATTGATGTCATCGGCGCTATCGCTGGCCATAACGGGCTTATCTTCCAGAGTGATTTGGGGTACCTAGGGGGCCTCGTGCTTTGAGGACCCCGAGGTGGTTGTAGCAGACGACCTCGGCCTCTTTGATCTGGCGGATTCGGCAGGATGTGTTTCAGCAGATCTCTTCTCGGGGATGGAGGTGGTTTTCTCACTTGGAGCCAATTTTGAAATTGGCAAAGTATCCTCAGTGTCAACCTGAGTCACCTTTGCCTTTGGTTGAGCCATCTTCACCATTTTTTGCTTTGGCTTTGGAGGTTGAGTTGGCGTAGATTGGGCATCAATTGAATCAGGGATAATTGTCAAAAATTTTTAGCAACTGCCTTTTGGCGACCCATTTCTGCGGGAAAAACTGTTCGACGTCAGCAATGGCGCTGGGATATCGGAATCAGGTATGGAGCCGAGGTTGAAGGTTGCTCAGCTGGATCAGAGGTTGATCCTTGGTCTGTCCGAGATGTGGACGCAACTTGTGGAGTTGTGGCAGAAGGTGGAGAAAGGCTTTTCTTCTTCTTTTTTGGGACGTCGGAGAGAGCTGACTTGTAAGTGGGGATAAAGTTGAAAAGCAGAGGGGTCTTCCACTTGTGAACTGGTAAATTCAGTAGTTTCTTTAAGTCTTTGCTGGGAAAGAAAGACTGACGGAAGCCCTTTGGTGGCTGAGGAAGAACTGCAAAGAAGAAAACAACATAGATATTAGAACAGAATGTTGAAAACTTTATACAAGAAAGCAAGAAAATTTGTGAAGGATGACCCTTACCAGCTCCTTTCCCGAAAACTGTTCGACTAAGGGGATAAAGATGGAGGTCATCGTTTGGCTGAAACTCCCAGTTTCCCAAGACGATGAAGTAATCATCCGCTGCTCCCTTGTTGGAGTCAGGGAGGTCGGCAATGATTTTGTATTCAGTGGACTTCGGCTTGAGGTAATAGATGTGGCCTTTTTTCGATTTCAGGCAACACATGGTATAACAGTACTAGAAATCGGCAAGAGTAATCCTAGCACTCTCTTGTTTGGCTAAAGCTATGGTATCGTTAATAACTCGGTAAGAGTTGATAGCAAGTTGCATTGGGTTCAACTTATAGAAATGAAGGATTTGACGGAAAAAATGGTTAAGCGGAAACCTAAGTCCACACTCAATAAACGTAACCACTGGGAAAGACATGAGGTTTTCATCGGGCATGATAGAGTCATCCTCCCCAGCCAACCTCAGATGAACATCGGCCGGGATTTCGAACTCCTGCCTAAAGTACTCTAATTTTTCTGTGGTGTTTACCCTATGTTCCCACATACCCATGACGTCGGCTTAAATAGAGGTATCAGATTCCAGGAAGAAGTATATTTGAGGGTTTAAATGACCTCGGCTAAAAACCTAAAAGTGTATTATGGCAAGGGTTTGTATGACCTCGAAGGAGTTCGTTCTAGTTTTTTCTAGCAATTTGTGGGTTTTACAAACAAGTCCCAAACCTAAAACTATGGAGATGAAGATTGAAGGAACGAATCTGGAAAACAGAAAAACAGGGATCCGTTTCAGAAACAAGAATGGTGATGAAGTCATCAAGAAATCAAGACAAAAAGTTTGCATAAATGTATCAGGCCAAGTACAGTGGCAGAAACCAACAGGTATTTGAACAGTGCGAGTGTTCAAGACATGGACCAAGAGCAAAAATATGAAATAAACATGCTCAGATACATGATTCGTGAATCAAATATTCAAGTAAAACAACAATGACAACTAATGATGAAGCAAAATTTCATGAAACACAACAAGAACTAAAAGCTAGGAGGAATGGTGACTTACCAGAGAAAAGAAGCCGATGCTTGAGATCGCCGAAGTCAAAAGAATGGCGGCAGCGGAACAGATTGGCAAGAACTTCGACGGAAGAAATGGATAGAGCAAGTTGCAGAGCTTCAGAGCTTGGAAAATATAAGGATTAGAGGAAGCTAGAGAGAGAAAGAGTTCTGAATAAAGACAATGTAAAGTGAGAAAAACGAAAGGGGGAAACAAGTTTTGTCAAAAAATTGAAACGGCGACAAAAACAGGGCAATTAATGCGCCTGGAACAGCTAATACGTCAGACGGCGCATGTAGGCGCGAGACGACTTACGAACGCGTAACAAGTACGATCCAGTAATGGGAAGGCATGTGGCCTAAAATGGTTGAGTTGTTATGTATAACAGCTCATACGCGTGAAGAAGCTCTTGGAATTCTTGATCTCTAAAAAGACATATCGGCCTATGATGATGATCTCGACTAAGCCGATGTACTGGCAGGAAGGAATGATATAGGTTTCATCACCTCAAAATGCCGAGGTAATAGAACCTAGAGGGCAGTTGTGGGGATATATTTTCTGAGTACCAACACGTGGCTAAGGCGACGCCGACGTGTCAGCCGAGGTGCCACGTGTCCTGGTCATGATGCCGAGGTGATCTCGACGAGGCCGAGGTTACCTCTGAAGATATCGGAATCCGAGATAAGCGGATAAGGCACAAGAGTCCTAAAAAGGGGGAAGACTACAGTTGGGAAAGGATAAGACTCTTAGGGAGTTTATCACAATCTTACTGGGAGTCCAAGATTAATAGTAATCCTAAGTCCATTAGAGCTAGGCTCCTGTTGGGACAAGGATTGAGTTAGCTATAAAAGAGAGGCATCCCCGTGGGTCTAAGGTACGCAATTTGTATTCTGAAAAGTGAGATTAACACTATTGATTATCTTTGAGAGATATACTGACTTGATCGTCGGAGTGCCCCGGGTGGACGAACCACCGCCGGAATCTTCTCTTTCCGTTGCAGGTCAGCCAGGTGCCATCTATTCTACCAGTGTTCTCCAGCTGAATACTAAGTTGACAGTGTGGTCGGAAAATCAGCCACACACTTACCTTTTCATTTTTTATTGATGTTGTGCCTTAGTTACAGAAGATTTCTTTGGTGCTCATCAATAAAGTGGTCATCTTTTGCCTTTTCATTTTTTATTGTTGTTGTGCCTTAGTTTTTTTTTTGATCTGCAGAATAAAAATTTATTGATGTAAAATATCAATACAAAATGTACAAACAAATTATATTAAGAAAACACAAAAGGCCAAGATAAAAACATCATAACTTGAAAGTTATATCTCAACTAAAGTTGAAACATAAAATAAACTAATCAAATGTGGAGTCAATGGCTAAGAGTGAAGTAAAAATGAAAAAACACAAAGGTAAATCAAATGAGACCTGGGCAAGCCAAACACGCTCTAAACAAAGTCATTCAAATTCAATGGCCTTGACTAGAGTTGTTGTATCTTAGTTATGCAAGATTTTTTTTTTTTGTGCTCATCAATAATGTGATTTTTTTGGTTAATTAAAATATAAATAATTTTTTCTAACGAATCTTACATTATAAATATTAATTATCAAAAAAACAATGAGACAAAAGCCGAGTAGACCGCACAACAGCGACCCCCACCACGTCCAAGGCAGTACAGCGTTGTGCATGGATTGGTGCCCCATAGAGGGTACTGACTAGCACACACAGCTATCACACTAATAAGTGAGAAAAATTATTTGGTGTTAATGACAACACTACGTGGTGATGTTACTCATCAATTATATAATACATCATATTTGCTAATGTTTTTTAATTATCTAGTATAAAATTATAGATTTGACTTTCCCTATCAATTTTAATACCAATTAACTTCTTGAATGAAATAATATGAACATGAAAAGTCACCAACAACAAGAGTCGTTCGAATTGTTTATACATATCTCGACAAATCCTCCACCCATGCCGAGACTAGGAAATTAAAAAACAAAAAAATAATTCTTATAATTTGACGCTAAAAATTAAATCTAAATAATTATATAAAAAACGTACCACCAATCATTCTCCACAACCCTCAAAATAACCAACTCTGTTTCGTTTGCTAGCATGTGATAGATCATGTTTTGATTTGAGTCATGTCATATGATGAAATTATTTCATGACCCCGTGGCATTGTCAGTGCTGTCTGCTTCGTTGAATTTGTGATACCCGTGGCATTGTCAGTGCTGCCTGCTTCTTTGCATTTGTGATAAATGAAAAGGTTGATATTAGGAATGGCAACGGATTAGAGTGGCGTCGGAGATTACACTTCCTTGTTTCGTTTTTTGAAGGTAAAAGAATTTTCGTTTCCGCTCCCAATCCTCAGTGGGGATGCCATCATCCCGCACCCGCCTCCACTTCCTAAGGGGGATTGGATTTCTTCGATCCCGAAAAATCTCCAATCTATTTTTAATTTTTTTTTTTTTGTAATTTGTTCAACACAAGAACAATAAAAAAACTTAATCTGTTTTTAGTATGTTTTATCATCATCATTATCATCTTCATCATCATCATCATCAACAACAACAACAACAATCATCAACAACTTAAAAAAAAAAAAAAGATCTGAAATTGTTTATTAACAACAGGCATCTGAAATTGTTCATCACACACACACACACATACATATATATATATATATATATACATCAGATCTAAGAAAACCTTAACAAAAAAAAAGAAGAAAAGATCTAAGTTGTTCTCACAGATTAGATCAGACAGAGAGAGAGAGAGAGAGAGAGAGTGTGTGTGTGTGTGTGTGTGTGTGTGTGTGTGTTTGATTACACCAGGTTGGATCAGATTGATGATCGGATTGATGATCTTGATGTAAAGCACACCATTGATGGTGATATGAAGATTTGAAGAACGTCAATTGGCACACTGGCCGGCTCAAGCCGTATGACGTCGTCTAGGTCAAATCGAAATCCAAATCATCCATCAGACCTGTAGCGGAGGACGGATAGAGGTAGTGTTGCGATGAAAGAGGCGGTGAGTGATGTCAAAATCGATGACGGAGAGAGAGAGAGAGAGAGGAGATAGTGTGAGGTTTGTGTGTGAGGATTTGGTTTATATATATATATATATAAAGGGGTATAATAGCAATTTTAGTTCGAAAAAACGGGGATGAGCCGGGGTCGGGGCCGGGGCCGGGACTGGGGAATGTATCACCATCCTGGGCTCGAAAATTATCAGGGATTCATTTTTGAATACCATTCCCGGCCCGTCGAGAGTATTTTTCGGAAAAAAACCATTCTAATCGGGGTCGGGGGGCGGGTCCCCGTCGGGCCGGGTTCAAATTGAAATCCCTAGTTGACATTCATGATTTTATTATTTAAGATGAAAAAAAAGAGAGCAAAGTAGATGGTGGTTACCACTAGGGTGGTGGCCTAGTGAAGAAGGTATCTTTCTCCACAAGTGTGACTCAAGTTTGACTGAAATATTGGGTAATTCTAGTGGCTCTCTGCGGAGACCTCGTTCTGTACTCCAATTAAATTCTAGGTTCGTCTGTGGCGTATGATTGAACTTTTTTGGTGCCTCGGTGGTGGGTCCTTTTCTATGGATTTGGTTAAATCAAGCTGACAACCGGTTATCTTGGGGTTTAGGTTCACGGATACAGTGATGATATCTCAGAGCATCCTTTTTTTAAGGTTAAAAAAAAAAATTTAAAAATAAAAAATAAAAAAGTAGATGGTGGTTGGTATATTACCCGTGTTTCGTGATGTCTTAAAAATATTGAATAATTTTTTTTAAATAAATTTAATTTTGTTTATGTATATTTGTCTATATCTATCATACATATATATATATATATATATAAATATATTATTATAGAGTGAAGAATTGGTGGTGCTATTGACACAAATGTATCTCATATATTCGGTGTCTTAAATTTTGGATTTTCTCAAAATATTCATAGATTTGGAGTTTTTTTTGTAAAAATTATATAAAGAGGAGGACCGGTCTCAAACTGAGGGTCTCTTATCACTTGAACAACATATATTATATGTGCATTTTTTTTGGTTATTTTTTTTATAATATTATTATTATTTTTAAATTACACACAACTCATGTGTGCAAATCGTGTATATATATAGCTGGCCTTGAGCTAAATGTAACGTAACCTACAAATTCAAGCAGTTTGCAAAAAAAGAAAAGAAAAAGGTGAGTTGCAGATTCAAAATAAAATAAATAAAAAGGTCCCCTCCAACTCTCTAAACAGGGGTTTGTTGGCGATCACCGTGTTATTATTATTTTGATTAGTAATTGGTCAACCAACTAGTCACTATAGAGTTTGAAGTATGACTTTATATCCATTTCTCACCAACTGACGCTTGGAACTTGTGTTAATTCCAAATTTCTTTTTATTAATATTTTTCTCATACTTTGTATGCTCTCATTAATAAAAATTTCTTTTGTCGTTCAAAAAAAAGTATAACTTTATATCCCTTTTCAAAGGGTGGATTTCTTTCAATTTAACAAAAAAAAAAAAAAAGAAGTTGGATTCCAACTACGAGTTTCAGTCTTATTTTTACTGACTTGATTAATTATAATTACTTACAATAATTAGAAATTTAGAACCTAGCGTGCAATTTGATCATTAAGGCCCATTTCAGGCTTATTTCAATAATTATTTTGTACAACTCGTCAAATAGATTATTCATATAAAAAATTAAATTAATTGAATATCAACTCGTCAATTTGATCAATAGTTTTACATTCGATTTATGTGATTTTTAATATAAATAATCCATTCAATCAATTTTATGAAATGAATAATTCAAATTATCAAGGTAGGGCCATGGTGGCAAACTGCAGTGTGCATGGCAAAGAAGCTGTTTTCATCCACGTGAGCTGTCATTAATTAATATTTCCATTTTTTAAAAATAATATGAAGATCACAAGAATTCATTTTTATTGGTGCACAAAATTAAGATCCTGAGCTAGATCACTAGCTAAATGTAATGCCATAACATTCATGTAGATAATTTCAATTCAACAATAACAAAACTACTCTTTCTTTTCAACTGAATGTGTGAAGTTATCCATGAGAAACACCATAGAAAACGAAGAGCGATTGACATTTTTTCTTTTCTTTTGTCTCTATACAGAATCACAAGATGGTGTTGGTTGAAGCTGATGGAAACTACCTACAACCATTCGCGGTGGACGATATGGACATTTACTCCGGTGAGAGCTACTCTGTTCTATTCACTACCGATCAAAACCCTTCCAACAACTACTGGGTTTCAGTAAGTGTAAGAGGTCGAAAACCCAACACCACTCAAGCACTAACAATGCTTAACTATCACAACACAACGTCTGCCTCAAAACCTCCACCATCACCGCCACCAGTCGCTCCTCTATGGAACAACTACACCCACAGCAAATTATTCACCAAAAAAGTTCTAGCCCTAATGGGAAACCCTAATCCACCTCCGACCACCCATCACCGCCGTATCATCCTCCTCAACACCCAAAACTACATCGATGGTTACACCAAATGGGCCATCAACAACATCTCTTTAGTCCTACCTGCCACGCCTTACTTGGGTTCGATAAAATACAATCTAAACAACGCTTTCGATCACAAAACCCCCCCGGCAAACTTCCCAAGCAACTATGATGTCATGAAACAAGCCCAAAACCCAAACTCAACGTACGGGAGTGGAGTCTACATGCTCAGTTTCAACACCACAGTAGATATAATCCTTCAAAATGCCAACGCATTGGCCGTGAACACGAGTGAAATCCACCCGTGGCACTTACACGGCCATGATTTTTGGGTTTTGGGATACGGAGAGGGAAAGTTTTCGAATGAGAATGATGAAAAAAGCTTTAATTTGAAAAACCCGCCTTACAGGAACACCGCGGTGGTGTTTCCATTCGGATGGACTGCTCTGAGGTTTGTGGCGAATAATCCAGGAGTGTGGGCTTTTCATTGTCATATAGAACCTCATTTGCATATGGGTATGGGGGTTGTGTTTGCTGAAGGTGTCCGACGGCTTGGGAAGATACCAAACGAGGTCTTAACTTGTGGGTTGACAGGGAAGATGTTCTTGAACAACAAGAATGATTGAGACTAAGTTGTAACTTGTTATTGCACTATTAAGAGTAGTAAGTATTGTGTGTTGATGTTCAATGTGGTGAAGAAGAGGACAAAGTAAAATTTAGTGATCGATGAAGGTTTTTTGTTTATGATATTATATCTATCTATTTATCTGTCTACTATTATAAAATGAGGACAAACACTACTTTGTTTTTCTCTATTTAATTTTTCTTATTGTTGTGTCAAATTTATTTGTCTCTGTTTTGTAACCTTTTTGATAAGCATGTGACCATGTGGCTTTGCGGAGTGTTAAACTTGATAATAACATTTTAATAAATTATATTTTTATCTTATTTTATTTATTATGTGATATGTTATAATTGAATTATTGATAAACAAGATAACTGACTAATAAACTGATGAATTGTTGATAATAACATTTTAATAAATTATATTTTTATCTTATTTTATTTATTATGTGATATGTTATAATTGAATTATTGATAAACAAGATAACTGACTAATAAACTGATGAATTGTTGACACAAGACGTGTCTGCACTCTATTTGTTTAACAATAATGTATAGAAATAAAAAATTTAACAATAATGTATAGAAATAAAAAAAAAAAAATTGTGAAAATCATCTCGAAGTTGTTGATCAATTCTAAACTTTTTTAGTAGTTTAGTTGGTTGTTTGGTCATAGCTTCCAGATCGTTTTCATGAAATATTTTCGTGAGCTGTAACAATTTTTATTGTTTAATAAATTTTACCTTGCTACTAAATATGAATTTTTTTTTATTGTTTAATAAATTTCCCCTTATTACCAAATATGAAAAATTGTCTATGATGAACGAGATCGATACTGAAAATGATCATATGATTAGGCGAGGCGATCAATTGAGATAATTGATATCAACTAATCTAACTTTTTGAAAAAGAAAAGAATTGACAATGATGGAATCAATAGATACTTTTATAATAATTCATAACTTTTACTTTAGTGATACACATTATAAATTTATCATTCATCAATTTTCTCACAATGTGACATTACATATACTACAAATATTCTTAAATTTCATAAATAAAAAAATCATAATTTTTTTTTTATATAATGTACCTTTTAAGTTTGGCTTCGTTTGGTTATTCTGTCCCAGTTGAGACTTAAAAATCACAAAAAATAAAATAGACTAAATAAGTCAATAAGATAAAAAATGTCACATCTAAATTATAATTATTTTATTTTTTCTCTTACAAAAGTCAAAAAATTCAAAAAAAATTGCAAACGAACTTTTTAGTCTCAAGTTAAAAAAGTCTCAACTCCAAAAAACCAACTAAAAAGGCGACTTTGTAAATCATAAATTTTTTATATACTTTTGTAACACAATAAATTTTAGGATTTATTACACTTTATACCCTAAACTATAGTTAAATTGTCTATTTATTCCCTGAGAGGGAGATTTATGAGCTGAATGGGCCATGGTAAAGGCCGGGCAGAATGAGGGGCCGAACATGTTCGGGCCATGGTAGCTTGGGCTTGTCTATGTAGAAACCGAGCTACTTGAGTTGCTCGGCCGAGATGATTGCCTACCATTTTGGATTCCACGGTTCACGCGTTTAGCACGGCAGGAAGGCCTTCGGTTTACCGGCTCGACCTATCTTGAACTCGGCTTTGCCGGAATGTCGTTTTGGAGCTCGGCGAGTGGAGCACTCAGGTACGCTGCGCAGCGGGATCGTGAAAGGCCGAAGTGGTTTTGCCGGTCTGCCGGGCTCCGCTAATTTAGCCTGACGGTTTGGTTAGGTGGTTATTACAGGATTTGTGCGGACAGATGGGAGAGTAGCACCACGTGTCAACAGGCTAATAGGAGCAGATTTGGGCGCAGAAAGTATATAAGCGTATCTGCGCCCCCCATGCTAAAAAAAAAAAACATTTTTTGGTAAGATAAATAAAAAACACTCAACTCTCTCTCTCTATCCCTGAGTGTGTGCTAACTTGACCGTCAGAAGGGTTTTCCAGCCACACACCGCCGGGTAGCTCACCACCGTTGTGTTCGTAGGTCGATCGGACAGACGAGGAGCTTGGACGAAAGGAGTACGGACATTACCGAATATTTGCTCTCCGTACAATTGGCGCCAACTGTGGGAAGGGTGTTGCTGGAGTAGGAGACCACAGTGAGCGCACCCAACCACGCCGTTCAGGCAGTCAGAGACAGTGACACACTCCCTCCCTTTCTATCACCAGAAGCTACAGGGTTGGAGAATCCGACGCACCTGTAGAGAAGTCTAGCGCGCAAGATAGTACCTATCAACCCTCACGTCTGGCGACGACGTTGAGGTATTCCTATTCTGCTCGCTCAGAGGACTTGCGGGCAGTCTTGAAGGAGCGGGCTCGCCGGCAGGAGACTCAGAGGGTGCTGGCGTTCCAGCGACTATCTTATGGGGGTCATGCCAGTGAAGAGGTCGTAATGCCACTACCCTGCCCAGCTGTGCCTCTCCTTCTAGACACAGATTTTGCGATGCTGAGCGCGACTCCCTTCTTCTTGGAGATAAAAACAACACTGCTCCTCGCGGGCTTTCACTAGCCCAAGTTTACGCTTTACGACGGAAAGACCGATCCATACATGCATGTAAGCCACTTCCGACAGGTCATGGGCAGACATAGGCCGAATGACGCTCTTATGTGCCTTATCTTCCTGTCGAGTTTGGGTGAACTGGGCTTGAAATAGTGTGAGAGGCTGCCGAAAGGAAGCATCGAACGGTGGCAGCAGTTGGCGGAAGCCTTTGTGACGCGTTTCAAAACCAATACCAAAACACTGAAAGAAGTTGACCACCTTCTCAGTGTCAAAATGGCGCCGAGCGACACACTCAAGGCATACAACTCCAGATATTGGGAAACCTTCAATGAGATTTTGGATTGCCCGATCAACCTGGCAATCATTCAATATAAGGGCGATCTCCCAGTCAGACATCGGTTGCGGGACTCGCTCACCATGATCCAGCCGACATCCATGGGCCAATTAATGTAGCGCATCAACAAGCACATCCGAGTAGAAAATAATGCGGCAGCATCCACCGCGAAGACAACTCCAGTAGCAACAGATAAGAGGTCGGCTGGCAAGGTACACGCGGTCGGCTAGGAGACCAACCGTCCAAATGATCGCGCTGAGGAATCTGACTGAGGGGCAAATCGTTGAAATCGGAGAAGGGGTCGTCGGAATGATCGAGATGAATACCCCCGCGATGATGTAGCTGATGCAAACAGAAGGTTGAAAGCTCGGGCAAGCATCACCACAGTTTTTAAGATTCCAATCTATCGCATACTTAGTGAAATCCGTAACGAGGATTACGTCCGGTTTCCTGCTAAGTTAGGCGATGCGCAAAAGGGCTTCAATCCGCGGTACCGCTGCACATTTCACCGGGAGCATGGACACCGGACAGAGGACTGTTTGCCTCTGAAGCAACACTTGGAGGAGTTAGTCGCAGTCGAGCACTTGGACCTTTACATTGATGGGGGTGTTAAGGCCGCACATCCTGGCCCGATTGATCCGCATGGACCGGATAACTTGGAGACGCCCCCTCAAGGAGTTGTTAATGTGATCCACGGCATAGTGGAGCCGGCGCGCGTATGCGAGCTCCGTGGTATGATCAAGAAGGCGGAATAGATGAGGGTAGTTTTGTCGGGCCAGCCCGCAATCAAAATGGGGAAGACCGAGGAGAAAGATGTGATCAGTTTCTCCACAAGGGACCTAGATCGCATTCAAACGCTGCACAACGACGCCCTAGTGGTTACCTTCCGCGTCAAAGAGTTCGATGTCAAGCGTATCTTGATTGACCAGGGAAGCTCGGTTGAGATCATATACTACGACGCGTTCAAACAACTCAAATTATGAGATACAGACTTGGCTCCGGCAACTTCGCCACTGGTTGGTTTCAATTCGCAACTGGAGTGGCCTTTAGGGAAAATAATTTTGCCAGTCAAAGCAGGATCTGTGGTCAAGCAGGTGGAGTTCTAGGTACTGCAGGTGCGTCTACGTACAACTTGATACTCAGTAGGGGATGGCTTTATGCGAAGCAGGCCGTAGCGTCGACCTACCATCAGGTTATGAGATTCCCCTTGGCTATGGGGGAAATTGGAAAAGTTTGGGGCGGTCAAGTCATGTCGAAGCAATGCTTCGCGGCAGTGAACGGGAGCCGAGCTGCCAAAGGCTTCGTCCAAATGATTGAAGGACTGGAAGACTGGGGAGTCCTTGAAGACGTGGGCGCCAAGGCTGAGGACAAAGCTATTGAGGAGTTGGTAGAAGTATGGATTGACACAGAAAGCCCGAGCAAGTACTTTTTGCTCGAATCAAGCCTTACCGCCCAAGAAAGGACCGAGATGGTAGAATTCTTGATGGCAAATATCGAGGTCTGCGCATGGTCGCCCTACGACATGCCCGGCATTGATCCGAGCTTTATTTGTCATCACCTAAATGTTTTCCCCAGTGCAAGTCCCGTCATTTAGAGAGCAAGGAGATCGGCGCTGCATTACGCCGAGGTAGTCGTAGAGGAGGTGAAGAACTTGCTTGAAGTACGGGCTATTCAGGAAGTGCACTACTCTCTGTAGATTTCCAACACGGTCGTTGTACCCAAGAAGAATGGGAAGTGGCGAGTTTGCGTCGATTACAAGACCGTCAACCGAGCTTGCCCTAAAGACAGCTTTCTCCTGTCCAGAATAGACCAGCTGGTGGATCTAACAGCCAGACATAACAGGCTCAGTTTCTTGGATGCCTACCGCGGTTATCATCATATTGCCATGCATGGCCCCGACCGTGAGATCACTTCTTTCACTACTCCAAGGGGAATTTTTGCTACCGAGTCATGCCTTTTGGTTTGAAGAACGCCGGGCAACTTTCCAAACGATGGTGACCAAAATGTTCGCTTCCCTGCTGGGCTGGACAATGGAGGCTTATATTGATGACATGGTGGTCAAAAGCTGGCATCAAGCAGACCACCTGTCTGACTTGGCCGAGATGTTCCCCATTCTCAAACAGCATAAGCTACGCCTGAATGCATCTAAGCGTGCCTTTGGCGTGGGATCCGGAAAACTTTTGGATTTCCAAGTCACAAACCAAGGCATCGAGGCCGACCTCACACAAATCTGAGCCGTGCAAGAATTAAAGCAGCCCAGCTCAACTAAGGACGTGCAGCATCTGGCCGGAATGGCCGCCGCGCTTAACTGATTCATAAGCCGGTCATCAGATCGCTGCCGCCCTTTCTTTCAAGCTTTGAAATCTAAGTTTGTATGGGACGACGAATGTGACCGGGCTTTGGCCGAGCTCAAAGAGTATCTGTCTTCAGCACCACTATTGGTCACACCAAAGCTCGGCGAAGAACTTTAACTTTATCTGGCCGTTTGTCAGTATGCAGTTAGTGCGGTGCTTGTCCGATCGTGTAACAACCCACATTAATGTCCTAATCATGCTTGTATGCATTTATATGTTTTGCCATGTTAAGTTGTTGTAACAACCCATACTCATGTTATGGTCATGTTCATGTTCATTTGCATAGCTTTGCATTCATGAATCTTGTCTTGCTTTGTGTTTATGTGTTATGTCTAAGTGTTGCTTCCATGCTTTGTCCCTTCCCTGCTATGTTAAGCCTAAGTTATGTTAAGCCTAAGTCATGCCAAGCCTAGGTCATGTTAGGCCTAGATCATTCCAAGCCGAGGTCATCTTCAGTCTAGTAGTATCTTGGAACCACTTTGTTTGACCTCCACCTTCGCCTTGACATATTGGCTGAGATGTCATTATCTAGGCCGAGGTGTTCATCACCAAGGCCGAGATGTGTATTATCTAGGCCGAGATGTTACCTTTGCACCTAAGTGACATTGTCCTGGAGTGGTATGACCTAGACCGAGGTGTGGCACATCTAGGCCAAAAGTGACCTTGTCCTGGAGTGGTATGACCTAGACCGAGGTGTGGCACATCTAGGCCAAGGTGTGGCACAGCTTAGTCAAGTGTTGTCCTTCCTAGCCGAGGTCATTGTCACCTTAGTAGCTGAAGTCATGTTGTTAGCCGATGTCATTACTTGCCGGAGTGCCCTACCGAGTGGCTTGTTAGATACACTTTGTCATAGTCTTGTCTTGTCAATCTATCACCTTTTTGAAAAGAGCCAACCAGCCGTTGCCACGTGTCCGAGCTGTGTGTTAAGTCAGCTGGCAGAGGGAGAAACCCATCATTTTCTATATCTTTGTTTTGAAGAGGAGAGAGAAGCTTTAGGAGAGGAAGAGGAGTTCTTGAGAGAGGAGTAGATTTCCAAGCTTGATCCCTAGAAATCGAACCGTTAGATCCGTGTTCTAAGGTTAGATTCTTGATCTGCTCATGTTGTTCTTTATGTTTATGTTATTGCATTGCATGATCGAATATGATTTGTAAGCCATGCATTGCTTTGAAGTTCGGTTTTAGAAAGAGAAAATAGCATTCATGTGTTCTTCAAGAAAAGTCATTTTTTGATCCGAAAGTTCATGCCAAGATCCATGTTTTTGTGTTTGTTTTCACATGGTTTTCAAGTATGGATGCCCAGGTCCATGTTTTCGAACTCATAGCATGAGATCCCAGATTTTTTGTAACAAAGGAGTTATGATTTTAGCATTCATGTTCTTCATGATCTTCATGTTCATGTCCTTCTTGTTCTTCACGGGTGGAAACCCAGATCTCCAGACCTCACTTCCCTAAGTGTAGTCGCCGAGATCACTCTCACCTAGACCTCACACTTCGGCCAAGCATCGTATCTCACCTTGGCCTACCTTGCATGACCACTTACACCTTAGTTTGTCTTGTACGCACCTTGGCATGCAACCGCACACCGAAGCCTAGGTGGCCACACCTCGGCCAGTAGGTGTGGGACCTCGGCAAAGACCTGGTTGGTACCCAGCATGTCTTCCTGACATGTAAAACAGTGTTTTGACTACCAGCATGTTTTCCAAGATCATTTGCATGTATGTAAGACTTGTTTCGAGATGTATGTTTAGTAGATTTTGCCACGTGTTTGTAAGACTTGGACCTTTGCCTTGAGCCCGACGTCCCAAGAACTATGTGAGTGGTATTTTTAATAAAGCTATGTTATAAGGTTTTGATAAAGCTTTGCCTTATTTTGATAAAAAGTATTTGTTAAGCATGAATGATATTCCTATTTTATGTATCAAGTATAAGCTGTGTTTTGGATGATATTCTTGGAACCGTCTTTTCGTGTTAGGGGACGTTAAGCCTAAGTAACACCGTCCTTTCGTGTTAGGGGACGTTAAGCCTATGTACCATAGTCCTTCCGTGCTAGGGGACTTTAAGCCTATGTAGCATAGTCCTTCCGTGCTAGAGGACTTTAAGCCTAGGTAGCACCGTCCTTTCGTGCTAAGGGACGTTAAGCCTAAGTAGCACCCTTGTTAAGATATCGGCCATCGACGGACTATGAACGGGTGTGCTCGATGCCGAGGTTATGCTCTTGTTTTGTCGGGATGTCATCACCCCATGTTTTAAGTTGACGTATGTTAAGCAAGTAAGTTAGTTTTGAAAGACCAAGATTCGAATGATGTTTTATTTCAAGCCAAGTTAAGCTATGTTATGTATGGTTTTGACAAGGATATATTATGTATTGTTTTGAAAAGATCTCGGGTATCATTCATTTAACCCCTTTATTACTGGTACCATTCACTGAGTATCCAAGCTCACCCTCCCTATGTTTATATGTAGGTAACAAGCAAGAAGTCGGCTACGCCGAGATGTGTGTTTTGCAAGATGTTTTGGATGCATGTTATGTCGGCAATCCTGAAGATTTTGTTTTTTGACTTGTATTTCATGTACCTTGTTCATGTCGGCTTTAGAAGCCATTTACCAAGATGTAATATGTATTTTTGTATTTCATTTTATTTGTATTCGAGTTTTAAAACTATGTAAAGATGTATGTCATTCCATTTGACTTATGCACTGCTCTTATGGACCACTTGTATTTTAAATTATTGCTTCCGCACATGCTAGCCCCCTATATTTATACTCTGATTGTGTGTGAATTTTTAAAGTTGGCCTTCGGTAATTGCGGATTACTGGCCATCACGGCACCAAACTACTAGGAGCGGTTTGGGGTCGTGACAGAAATGGTATCAGAGCACAAGTTCCTTATAGTACGTTATTCACACACTTTGAATCCTAAAGAGCATAGGATGTCCCTTAGAATAATGATAGGATTGCATCATGTTGCTTGCTACTTGACAAGGTGTGCATCATCTCGGCATGAGCATTTGTTACATTGGCATGATCATGTTCACTTATATATATGTTCATTTGTTCATCTTGTTCTAAGCGTCACATCTTGCATACTCCTAGCATCATGGGAAGAGGTAGACCCCCAGTTGGCTGAGATCAGTCCGAAGACAGAATAGACAGATTAGAAAGATTGGTTGAAAGTTTGGCCGATGAGTTAAGGCAAGCAAGGCAGCAGAATACCGGTACCACCTCCACCCAAGCTGAGCAGACAGCTGGCCGACATGCAGTTCCCCCGCCGCCAGTACCACAAGTGCCTCCGCAGCCAGCCTTGTATGGAGATGACACATTGACCCTGATCAGAGAATTCAAGAAGATGAAACCGCCGAAGTTCCATGGAGGTACAGAGCCGATGAAAGCAGAAGCGTGGGTTCTTGAAATGGAGAAGTTGTTCGAGGTTTTTCCTAGCACCGACGCCCAGAAGGTGTCACTGGCAGCATTTACATTGGAAGACGACGCTCGTAGATGGTAGATGATGATCCAAGAAGGTAATCCAGACTTGACTTGGGCCAGATTTTTGGAGCTGTTCTATGACAAGCATTTCCCACTCAGTGTCTGAGATCGCAAAACTACAGAATTTCAGATGTTAACACAGGGTAGCAAAACAGTGGTAGAGTATGATCGCGTTTTCACCGAGTTGGCAAGGTATGCACCTCACATGGTCGACAACGAATACCGAAAAGCTAGGAAGTTTGAGAGTGGACTTCGAGGGCCAATACAAGACCAAGTTAATTTGCTCAACATGCCGACGTATGCGGGAGTGTTAGATAAAGCCATTCTTGCAGAAGCCAACCTGAACAGAAGTCAAAGTTCGGGGAGGAATCAAAAGAAGAGGTAGACCTATGACGATCGCGAAGAAGAGGCAGACCCGAATGATGCCGAGGAGAAGACGAGGGAGGATAGTCCCGATAACACGAATCAGGAAGGTGGCACCAGGTCGACATGTGCAAGTTGCGGGAAGTTACATTTTGGAATTTGTCTTTGGGCAACTGGAGCATGTTTCGGATGCGGTGAGATGGGTCATTGTATTAAGGATTGTCCCCAGGCAAAAGCTAGAAAAGATAAGAAGAGATGAGAGCTTAACATCCGGAGTCGCTTGGGAACAAGGTAAGTGAAGTTTGGGGACCAAACTTCTTTAAGGAGGGAAGGATGTAACAATCCACATTCATGTCCTAATCATGCTTGTATGCATTTATATGTTTTGCCATGTTAAGTTGTTGTAACAACCTATACTCATGTTATGGTCATGTTCATGTTCATTTGCATAGCTTTGCATTCATGAATCTTGTCTTGCTTTGTGTTTATGTGTTATGTCTAAGTGTTGCTTGCATGCTTTGTCCCTTCCCTGCTATGTTAAGCCTAAGTTATGTTAAGCCTAAGTCATGCCAAGCCTAGGTCATGTTAGGCCTAGATCATTCCAAGCCGAGGTCATCTTCAGTCTAGTAGTATCTTGGAACCACTTTGTTTGACCTCCACATTCGCCTTGACATATTGGCTGAGATGTCATTATCTAGGCCGAGGTGTTCATCACCAAGGCCGAGATGTGTATTATCTAGGCCGAGATGTTACCTTTGCACCTAAGTGACATTGTCCTGGAGTGGTATGACCTAGACCGAGGTGTGGCACATCTAGGCCAAGGTGTGGCACAGCTTAGTCAAGTGTTGTCCTTCCTAGTCGAGGTCATTGTCACCTTAGTAGCTGAAGTCATGTTGTTAGCCGATGTCATTACTTGCCAGAGTGCCCTACCGAGTGGCTTGTTAGATACACTTTGTCATAGTCTTGTCTTGTCAATCTATCACCTTTTTGAAGAGAGCCAACCAGCCGTTGCCACGTGTCTGAGCTGTGTGTTAAGTCAGCCGGCAGAGGGAGAAACCCATCATTTTCTATATCTTTGTTTTGAAGAGGAAAGAGAAGCTCTAGGAGAGAAAGAGGAGTTCTTGAGAGAGGAGTAGATTTCTAAGCTTGATCCTTAGAAATCGAACCGTTAGATCCGTGTTCTAAGGTTAGATTCTTGATCTGCTCATGTTGTTCTTTATGTTTATGTTATTGCATTGCATGATCGAATATGATTTGTAAGCCATGCATTGCTTTGAAGTTCGGTTTTAGAAAGAGAAAATAGCATTCATGTGTTCTTCAAGAAAAGTCATTTTTTGATCCGAAAGTTCATGCCAAGATCCATGTTTTTGTGTTTGTTTTCACATGGTTTTCAAGTATGGGTGTCCAGGTCCATGTTTTCGAACTTATAGCATGAAATCCCAAATTTTTTGTAACAAAGGAGTTGTGATTTTAGCATTCATGTTCTTCATGATCTTCATGTTCATGTCCTTCTTGTTCTTCACAGGTGGAAACCCAGATCTCCAGACCTCACTTCCCTAAGTGTAGTCGCCGAGATCACTCTCACCTAGACCTCACACTTAGGCCAAGCATCGTATCTCACCTTGGCCTACCTTGCATGACCACTTACACCTTAGTTTGTCTTGTGCGCACCTCGGCATGCAACCGCACGCCGAAGCCTAGGTAGCCATACCTCGACCAATAGGTGTGGGACCTCGGCGAAGACCTGGTTGGTACCCAACATGTCTTCCTGACATGTAAAACAGTGTTTTGACTACCAGCATGTTTTTCGAGATCATTTGCATGTATGTAAGACTTGTTTCGAGATGTATGTTCAGTAGATTTTGCCATGTGTTTGTAGGACTTGGACCTTTGCCTTGACCCCGACGTCCCAAGAACTATGTGAGTGGTATTTTTAATAAAGCTATGTTATAAGGTTTTGATAAAGCTTTGCCTTGTTTTGATAACAGTATTTGTTAAGCATGAATGATATCCCTATTTTATGTATCAAGTATAAGCTGTGTTTTGGATGACATTCTTGGAACCGTCCTTTCGTGTTAGGGGACGTTAAGCCTAAGTAACACCATCCTTTCGTGTTAGGGGACATTAAGCCTATGTAACATAGTCCTTCTGTGCTAGGGGACTTTAAGCCTATGTAGCATAGTCCTTCCGTGCTAGGGGACTTTAAGCCTAGGTAGCACCGTCCTTTCGAGCTAGGGGACGTTAAGCCTAAGTAGCACCCTTGTTAAGATATCGGCCACCGACGGACTATGAACGGGTGTGCTCGATGTCGAGGTTATACTCTTGTTTTGCCGGGATGTCATCACCCCATGTTTTAAGTTGACGTATGTTAAGCAAGTAAGTAAGTTTTGAAAGACCAAGATTCGAATGATGTTTTATTTCAAGCCAAGCTAAGCTATGTTATGTATGGTTTTGACAAGGATATACTATGTATTGTTTTGAAAAGATTTCGAGTATCATTCATTTAACCCTTTTATTACTGGTACCATTCACTGAGTATCCAAGCTCACTCTCCCTATGTATATATGTAGGTAACAAGCAAGAAGTCGGCTACGCCGAGATGTGTGTTTTGCAAGATGTTTTGGATGCATGTTATGTCGGCAATCCTGAAGATTTTGTTTTTTGACTTGTATTTCATGTACCTTGTTCATGTCGGCTTTAGAAGCCGTTTACCAAGATGTAATATGTATTTTTGTATTTCATTTTATTTGTATTCGAGTTTTAAAACTATGTAAAGATGTATGTCATTCCATTTGACTTATGCACTGCTCTTATGGACCACTTGTATTTTAAATTATTGCTTCCGCACATGCTAGCCCCCTATATTTATACTCTGATTGTGTGTGAATTTTGAAAGTTGGCCTTCGGTAATCTCGGATTACTGGCCATCACGGCACCAAACTACTAGGGGCGGTTTGGGGTCATGACAGATCGGAAAGAATCAAGCATCTCCTCATCTTCTACGTAAGCAAAACCTTGCTACTGGCAGAGTCGAGATATTTGCCGCTGGAAAAACTTTTCTTGGCATTGATGATGGCCTCCAGGAAATTGGCACACTATTTTCATGCTCACTAAAGCCTTGTTTGAGCGGGCGGATTTCTCTGGTCGAATCCTCAAGTGGGCGGTCGAGTTGGGACAATTCGACGTCAAGTTCCAACCCCGAACTGCCATAAAAGCACAGACATTGGCCAACTTTGTTGCTGAATTCTCACCAGGAATTCATCTAGTATGCCCGGTGGATCTTGCTGCGGCAGCCGAGGAGGTGAATGCAGGCTCGCCAGAAATTGCACAGCAGGGCGATGTTGGCGACGCGAAACTTGCACCCCCTGCCATAGAACCTTCAGCCGGCATAGTACTTCAGCCCGGCGATGCGACTCCGGACTTGAGTATGGCAGTTTAACCTGTTGGGTCCGGAGCTGCATCGCCGATGGGGGATGAAATAGAGCCAACGGTAGCGAACCAGAAACTGAACAGCCAAGCGACCAAGATCTCATCAACCTTCAAGCCTCCTAGGACCCCTCAGAGTGTTGGAAGCTCTTTGTGGGCGAAATGTGGAAACTCTTTGCAGATGGAGCCTCGAACCGTGACGGTGCCGGGCTGGGCATAGTTCTGATTTCACCAGATGGTCTGACCATCGAACACTCTATCACCCTCGGGTTCCCTGCATTAAACAACGAGGCTGAGTACGAGGCGCTGTTGGCCGGGCTCAAGAGCGCCCTTTAGGTGCACGCATCCGAGCTAATGGTTTACAGCGATTCCCAACTCGTTGTCAACCAGGTGTTTGGGGTTTACGAAGCTAAAGATGATAGAATGGCAAAGTACCAAGCTCTAGTAAGGGAACACATCAAGCGATTCCAGGCAATCAGGGTCCAACAAATTGGCCGGGAAGACAACGGCCGTGCAGATGAGTTAGCCGGTCTTGCTTCCATAGTCGACTGAACATCTCCTAGTCCTCTCCTGATTGAGTATCTTCCACGGCCAAGTATAGAGGAACCTGAGTAGACAGAAGTACTTTGCACCGAGCTTGGCCCTTCTTGGATGGACCTGATTATTCTCTTCCTATAAGAGCGGACCCTTCCAGCTAATAAAAAGGAAGCGCATAAAGTCCCGGTGAAGTTAGAGCGGTTTTGCCTTTCTCCATCTGACTCTTTATACAAGAAGTGTGTACACCCAAACAGCGTAGAAGCTTTCTTGTACGAAATTCACGAAGGCATATGTGGGAGTCAGATCGGGGGCAGATCTTTAGCCTATCTCGCTATCTCGCAAGGGTGTTGGTGGCCGTGCATGCAGGCGGACGCTCAGAAATATGTTCGCAAATGTGAGCAATGATAGAAGTTAGCCTACCAAATTCACCAGCCGGCCAGAGAACTTCTTCCCCTCACAAGCCCCTGGCCTTTTGCGATGTGAGGGCTGGACATAGTAGGACCATTCCCAACGGCACCAGGCAACCGAAAGTTCTTTATCGCAGCTACGGATTACTTCACCAAGTGGGTTGAAGTTGAGCCCTTGGCAACCATCAAAGAGAAAGACGTCAAGCGATTTGTCTGGCAGAATGTGGTAACGCGGTGGGGTCCCCAAGATTCTGATTTCTAATAACGGCACCCAATTTGACGGCCGCTTATTTAGAGGATTTTGTGAGGACTTGAAGATTGAATTCTACAACTCTATCCCGGCCTACCCGCAGTCCAACGGCCAAGCCGAAGCATCCAACAAGACCATTCTTGATGGGTTGAAGAAAAGACTCGCGAAGGCCAAGGGAAAATGGCCCGAGGAACTTCCCAGTGTCCTTTGGTCATACCGAACAACCCCGAGGCGATCAACTGGGGAAACTCCATTTGCCCTGGCATACGGCATGGAAGCGTTCATCCCATTGGAAATCGGCATGCCCACCATCCGCAGTGAAAGTTTTGACCCCGAGCTGAACTCTAAAGCCATCGCCTTAGAATTGAACCTAGCTGACGAACGCCGAGAAAAGACGTTACTCATCCATGTAGCCGCGTACCAACAAGAGCTTTCAAGAAAATACAACAAAACGGTGCACCCCAGACCATTCAAAGCTGTGGATTGGGTTTTAAGGAAGGTCATGGGCAACACCCTGGTGCCAGGTGAAGGCAAACTAGGGGCAATCTGGGAAGGACCTTACAAGATAACTGGTCTGGCGGGCAAGGGGGCATACCACTTGGAAGATTTGGAGAGAAGAGGAATACCCCGGCTATGGAATGCGGCCAACCTCAAACTGTACTATTTTTAGTTTTCATAGTTTGTGTTCTTTTTGTGCAAAGGAATTGTTTGCCTCACACTTCAGAATGTAATATTCTTTTTGTCAATATAATAGAAGTGTCTTATCTTTGCCTTGGCATCCGATTGTTTTCGTTGCTTATTTTGAGATTTCAACCGAGATGTTTTATTTTGGTTGAATGAGTTGATGATTTTCTCAACTTTGTGACTTAAACCGAGATGTCTTATTCCGGTTAAACAAGTTGATGATTTACTTAACTTTGAGATTTCAACCGAGATGTTTTACTCCGGTTGAATGAGTTAATGATTGACTCAACTTTGTGATTTCAACCGAGATGTTTTACTCCGATTGAATGTGTTGATGATTTACTCTACTCTGTGATTCAAACCGAGATGTCTTGTTCCGCTTATACAAGTTGATAATTTACTTAACTTTGAGATTTCAACCGAGATGGTTTATTCCGGTTGAATGAGTTGATAATTTACTAAACTCTATGATCAAAACTGAGATGTCTTTTTCCGGTTAACCATGTTGATGATTTAGTCAGCTATGTGATTTCAACCAAAATGTTTCACTCTGGTTGAATAAGTTGATAATTTGTTCTAGGGCAAGTTAACGATTTGCTTAGCCGAGGTGATTTTCCTGACTAAAGTTGCTTAGGTTAATCACAATGCAAACATTTCACGAAAATATAACTTTTCATTGATAAGGAATAGCATTACAAAAGGTGGGGCAGTAGCCCGGTTACATTTTCAAGCGAAAAAGAAAGAAGACAAAGAAAACTAAACTAAGGGGGAAAGGTCTGTGAATTCATCCCCGGTCGCGGTCGCCTCCAGGCCGACCGTGGTTGTGGTCTTTTGGACACCAGTCTGCTCCTGGCTGGCCTGCTTTGGGCGGTTGTCAACCTCAGCATTTTCCTCATCGTCCTCTGCTTCTTCTTCCTCGGCCTCAGCCTGCAATCCATTGAAGACGTCGTTGGCATATAGTAGAAGGTACGTCGGCAGAAAGGCAGCTGGGGGAGAGTCAAACACGTCGGTCCCAGATCTTTGGCCGAGTTATTCACAAGCAGCCTTCCAGCCTGCCTTGAAGAAGATGTCTTGGGTGGCATGGACTTGCTTTGTGTAGCTCTCCTCGGCCTCCTTGAAACCGGCGTTGTTGGCGTCCTCCAGTTCCTCCTTCCTTGACTGCTTTAACGCCTCCAGCTCGGTCCGGAGAGCGTCCCTTTCTTGCTCGACGACACCAAGCTGCCCGAGCAACCTGGAGTTGTCAGAATTTGTTATCTCCAGCGAAGCCTTGGATCGTCCAAGCTCGACTTGAAGGTGTTCAACTTGGCTGGAAGTGTCGTTTGCCTTCTGCCGGAGTCGGTGGATCCTTTCCATCACCAAGTGTTGTTTCTGGATGGCCTGCAAGAAGAAAACTTTATCAGAGAGTGGAAACCGAGCAAACACTTGGAAAAATTTAAACAGAGTATGCAAAGTTCTCACCCGAGTCCTGGACTTGACCGAGGACTTCACCAGCCAGGTGTTCGGTACGTGGTCACTGCTGACCACGTCGCTTAGTAGCAGCAAGGCTTTGGTTAGGTCAAAGGCGAGTAGATGCTCCTTGTCACCTTTAATCGAGGCAGTCGCCGGGATCTCCTTATTCCGGTGCTTGAGCTGCGGCTTCCATGGCGGTGTTGGGTCAATTGTCACCGCCGGTTGCTCGGTGTTCAACTCCGCAACTAGCTCGGTAGAGGGGTCGATACGTGGCCTTTTCCCAGCTCGGCTGCTTTCTTTGCTTGCTTGCCCGACGGCAGGAGACGCCAGTGCGACCACGGTCCTGCTTGATTGACCAACAACGGCTGTTCGGGTTGGCATACTCGGTAGCTCGGTGGAGGTAGCAGTGATGAGGTTTTTGATACGGCTTCTTTTTGCCATCTCTTCTGCCTCAGTCAACCGGATAAGAGGCACGTCCGGTAAAGTGGGATTGGGAGGTGGAGATGGAGCACGGAGAAAGTCTGTGACCTTACTCCGACGTAGAGCAGAGTATCTGTAGGTCGGTACGTAATCGAGGAGATCGTGGCAATCCCAGTTGCGGTAGTGAAGCACGATTCTGATTGTTGCTTCGTTGGGGTAATGGTAGTTGGCTTGCAAAACTTCGATCACTGCAAAGAGGAAAGGGACAAAGCGCATTAGTACAAAATGGTTAAGTAATCTAACCGAGCAGTTAGCGCGACTTACATGTTTCGTCGAAATTCTTACTGATAAACTAGCCCGGCACGTCGGCTGTTTCGTAGTTATCGAACACCCAGAAGAAGTCGTCGTCATGTAAGTCCTTGTCCGGGGTGCCGGTCACTATCTTCACTTTACCCGGTCTGATCTTTAAATAATAGGCAAGGCCATCGCCTTTATGCCCGAGGGTATACTGGCGGAGTATCTCGGCCAGGCCTAATTTGGTTCCTAGCCGATTGTTTAGCTCGGTAACTCTGTTTATTATGCGATAAATGTTGGTTGAGACTTGGGTTGGTGCTAGCCTGGTGCGTCACAAGAACTCGCACATTAAGGGGTTAACCGGGAAGCAGAGGCCACCTTCTATGACGGAGAGCACAGTGAAGGGGCACTGGTCTAGTCTGCCCTAAGGGGTTATTTTCTCAGCACCGAGCTCTAGATGTACATCGTCTGGGATACCGTACTCTTCCTGGAACGCGGCTAGAGCAACTGGCGTATCGACCAGGAAGCGGTAGCCCCCCATGTATAGCCGGTTGGTCTTAGCGCGGTTGAGGTGCTTTGGCACAGTCTCTTGTTTGATAGCTGCTCGGTCTTTGAGAGCCTCAGTATTGGTGTGTAGTCCCCTTGGACTCTGCAGGAAAATGAGGGTAAGCGTAAGCGGGAGCGCGGTCGCGCAAAACGAGCTTGACTTTAGCTTGGTTAGGTAGAGTGCCAGACTACCTTAGTCACGAAGGTAAACCTAGGAGCTCGGCCGCTCAAGCGGACCAGACGTTAGCCCGGTCTAACGGTCAAGTCCTCTGCCTACCTCAGTTTCTACAAGGGGTTTTTGCAAACTTGCAATTTGCTCGGTTTAGATGTTTTTTGGGATCAAAAGAAGACCTGGAGCCCGGTCCCTTCTAGATCTTCGTGTGTTCATTACTGGAATTGAAGAACAGTGAAAAGAATAGGGATAAGAGAGGGTTTTTGTGGGGATATATCCTAAAACCTACGGATTTTATGCCCTAGAATGTGAAATACCAAATGAAAAAAAACAACAAAGCGGATTCAAAGAACTTACTAGTTTAGAGGCAGAGGCTATTTCTTCAAGCATGAATGAAGAAAAAGAACAAGAATGGAGGTCAAGCACTGTAGCTCTAAGACGCCAGGAATGGAAGAGAGGCAGTAAGAAGAGAAAGTGAAGGGGAAATGACGTACTTATAAGAGTGAAAGGGCGCCTAAATTTGAATATGAAGGGACGTTTGGGTTGGCTTCCTGAGGCCAATAAATGCACGACGCGTGTTCATAATGGCGGTGACGTCAGTTCTGAAGAGACAAGATGACAGGTTGAGGCGTCGACCGAGCAAGCCCATAAACCAAGCATGGAGATTAGCGCGGTTAACATCTTGCAAACTAGGGACCGAGGGAGAGTCTACCCTGGTCGGACCATGTAATCCCAGTCACGCTTGCACGGATGGAATTAAGAGGCAATTGAGAGGGAGATTTATGAGCTGGAATGGGCCATAGTAAAGGCCCGGCAAAATGAGGGGCCGAACATGTTCGGGCCGTGGTAGCTTGGGCTTGTCTATGTAGAAACCGAGCTACTTGAGTTGCTCGGCCGAGATGATTGCCTGCCATTCTGGATTCCATGGTTCACGCGTTTAGCGCGGCAGGAAGGCTTTCGGTTTACCGGCTCGACCTATCTTGAACTTGGCTTTGCCGGAATGCAACCGAGCTCGGTCGTTCTGGAGCTCGGTGAGTGGAGCACTCGGGTACGCTACGTAGCGTGATTGTGAAAGGCCGATGTGGTTCTGTTGGTCTGCCGGGCTCTGCTAATATAGCCTGACGGTTGGGTTAGGTGGTGATTGCAGGATTTGTGCTGATAGATGAAAGAGTAGCACTACAAGTCAAGAGACTAATGGGAGCAAATTTGGGCGTAGAAAGTATATAAGCATGTTTGCGCCCCCTATGCTAAAAAAAAACATTTTTTGGTAAGATAAATAAAAAACACTCAACTCTCTCTCTATCCCTGAGTGTGTGCTAACTTGACCATCATAGGGGTTTTCCGGCCACACATCGCCGGGTAACTCACTGCCATTGTGTTCGCAGGTCGATCGGACAGACGAGGAGCTTGGACGAAAGGAGTACAGGCATTACTGAATATTTGTTCCCCGTACATTCCCTAAACTATCAATTGTATTTTTAAGATTCCGAAAGTATATAAATCAAAATTTGTTTAGTCGCTAAATTATCGATTGAATCCATTGAATTTCTAAAGTATTTAATTCAAACTTATTTAGCCTCTAAAATGATCATAAAAATAAAATAGGGGGATTTACCTACCCGTGGGGGAGAAGATGTAAACCATAAATTAGTGGGAAATCTTTGAAAATTAGGAAGGCATGAAAAATTGATAATCATTTACCATTTTAACCTTAGATCATGTTTTGAAGTAGTAACGAGGTGGGTTTCACTATAACTTGTTTGGTAGCTTCCTTGTTGAGGGGATTGCTACTCCACCTAGAATATCATTCACATACCTTAACCAGACTAGGTTTCTCTTAGATGAGCTACGATTGAAAAAATAGTGAGAGGATCATGCTGCACATTTTTTATTTTTTTTTTAACCCAAGTGCAACCTTTTTAATATAGAAATATTTTATTTTTATTTTATATAAAAATAATTTAACAATTTCATTACTAATTATCTCTCCTACTATCATCAAAACAAACACAATTTTATTTAATTTTCTCATTAACAATTCTCACATTAACAACTTTTTCACTAATCATCTATTTACTAACAATTCCATCAAATCTAATCTGCCAAACAAACCTGAGGTAACTCTTAAATCTCTCACATCTCACATCACACATCACACATCACACACTCACACAGCCAAATCCCCTGCCATGTCACTTTCCTCCTCCCTTTCTCTATCTCCACAATACACATCACTCGAGTCCAAACCCTCTACAGGGCTTTCCTGCGGTGGTTCTTATGCCCCAAAATGACGTCGTTTTGGGACAAAATTATAACAATCCCGACCTATGATTAGCGCTAATTCATAAGTATGCCTAACAAGTAGTTATGTTTTTACAATTAACAATTAATAATACCCTAATAAAAATTATGACCAGCACAATAGATAAATATAGTTAATGAAATAAAAATAATTAAAATAAGTGTTCTAACAACTATGTCAATTAATGATTTTAGCACAGCGAAAATGTGAAATATAACTACAGCAATTTAAATAAAATAAAGAGATAGGGGGAAGAAATGCAAACAAATTTATAATGGTTCGGTTTCAACTCGGCCTACATCCACTCCTCAAACTTCACTTGAGATTTTTCACTATGCTCTAACTTTACGGGAGTGCTAGCAACCTCTTTACAAATGGAGCAATCCTCCACAGATTTTACACAGACTTTCTAAGTCAAGAACACTGAGTGTACTACACTCTTACAAGGTTGAAAAGAAGGTGTTTTTGCTTTTATAGAAAGTTACAAGAATTATCTCTCAAAGATAGATATAAAAATGAAGCTCTGGTTTTTTTGTAAACCTCACACAGGAAAGATGGGTTTAAAGCTATACGTCTCAGTGTATAATTTCTGAAAGAGGATGTAAACAAAAATTGAAGAACACTTCTTAGAGAATTTTTCAGAGAATAAATGTGAGTGATTATAGATCAAAGAATATTTTCTGGTTTTTTTTTTTTTGTAACTTATTTACATTAGAGGCTTTGGTATATATAATGAAACTTATAGCCGTTGTATTCATTTGAATTTATAGCCGTTTATAATCGTTGTATTCATTTGAATTTATAGTCGTTTATAGTCGTTGTATTCATTTGAATATCTTCCACTCCATCATTACTAATTTGAATACCTTCCGCTTGAACCTTTTGGCCTATTGCTATGCTGGGCTGTTTGAACCTTTTGGTCTGCTGCTGTGCTGGGCTGTTTGAACCTTTTGGCCGGCTGTTTTGCTGGGCTGTTTGAACCTTCGTTTTGGGCTATTTGAACCTCAGGTTTGGGCATTATTTTTGGGTTGAAATGAATTCCTAATTTAAGAAAATATTAAATACATTCAAACAGTATTTATGATAAAAGTTTAGGTGAGAAATAATGGAACAAAATAAATTTTGATTCTATTTTTCTCTTTCAAATAAATTAAAACATAATTAAATAAATCATCAAAATAAATTTTGGATTCTATTTTTCTCTTTCAAATAAATTAAAACATAATTAAATAAATCATCAAAATAAATAAGTCTAACAATCTCCTCCTTTTTGATGATGGCACACAATGATGTTTTGATTTGATTTTGGAGTAAAAAAAGCTTCCTCTCAATTCATGCTCCCTGAATTCATTTCTGAATTCATTTCTAAATATATAGGTTAGCACATGTGTAATAAATAAGCTTTAATTAGAGATATAATATGAGACTAATATATCAAATTATAAATACACAATCATCAAATTAGTTTTCAAATAATATCATAATTTGAAAATAATACCTAATACATAACATCATAACAAAATAATTCCATAATACATAACATCATATAATTTATCCTCCTGTGACATTATCAAAAGGAAATCATGAGTCAGAATCTGGAGGAGAATGAGAAAAATGATAGTGATAAATGGCATCTATACAATTCAAAACATATATATACATAATATATACATATAGATTCGATTCGCGCGCTTCTCTCTTTTCCGTCGAAAATCGCGTCGGACACATGTCGTCGCTTTTGTGTCAGCTGACCGACAAAAGCGAGACGGGTCAATCAGCTGCCTCGACACTCTCTCCCTCTTGTGGTTTTCTCCTCCGCCTTTTTCTTAATCACTCTCTTCGCCTTCTTCTTCCTCATTCACTTCAATCCCTTTCATTTTTTGCGTGAGAGAGATAGAACAGAGAGACTGAGCAGAGCAGAAAGACTGCCAAAAATGACCCTCCTTTCGATTACATCTCTCTTTCCTACTACATGGCCTCGTCCCGTCCCCTTATTACTCTCTTTCTGGACCTGAATGATCCTGTAAGCGGTGCTGGGCCGAGTGCCCCGGCTCCTACGCTTTCCAACCTTCCTATGATGTCGATTGAGCAAATAATGACAGCTCAATCAGACATTGAAACCAATCATTTCACACTGACATCCTGTATGGAGACGGCAGTCAGAAAATTAGCTCACCGACTGCAGAATAGGACGAGTGAACTCCATCAAGTCAACGCTCAACTCTCTTTGCTCCATCGCATGTACAAGGATGCGCGAGTAGAGATAGGCGCACTGAAGACCGAAAATAAAGAGCTTAAACAGAAGACCACCTCCATGGCCCAATTTGGAGCAACGTCATTCTTGGCTTTTGATAGTCGGCAGGGAGTGCTCGCCCGCGACAAAAGCACATAGACAGGCACATCAAACGTCGCCCAAGGTGATAAAAAGAAAAAGAGAACGGTGGAAGAGGCGAGTAAGTGAGGTCGACCAACGGCCGGAAAAATGAAGGGATTTTTTTTTATTTTTTTTATTTTATGAAAATATGTATATTTTGATTTGTGTTTGTTTTTATATTTAATGTAATCATTTGAAGATGAAAGGAAAGTGTAGAAAAAAATTAATCAAAATTAAGCCTCAAGCCAAATTAACAACAAAAAAAATAAAATAAAAAATAATGAAAAGAAAAGAAGAAAAATAATAATAAAGGAAATGAAGCCTATTAGTAAAACAATAAATAAATAAACAAATAAATATATAAGATATTAGGCCTGACACCAATTAAAATAAAATAATACTAGCAGAAATTATACTTAATGGGACGTTGGTGTGGCTAGAATGGTAATGCAAAAAAAAAAATACCATGAGGGTTTAAAAAAAAATCAATGTATGCAAAGTTAATTTTATCTCAAGATACAGAACCCAAAAAAAATTATACAGTTAAGAATAGCAAACTATTAAGGAGAATAAATGTATAAAGGATTTGAGAGCATTCAACTGATATAAATGTTTCTATATCAATGCAACAATACACATATATCATTTTAAAAAAAAAATTCAAGTTTCATAGTCATAACAAAACTTTTTAAGTAAAAATTGACATTCTAAGCTCGCCACGAATAAAATTAAAACGATCCTCGTTTAGGGATTTTGTGAAAATATCTGCCAATTGCTTGTCGGTGTTTACAAATTCAAGTACAATATCTCATTTTTGAACATGATCTCTTAAAAAATGATATCGAATTTCAATATATTTTGTTCGTGAGTGTTGAACCGGATTTTTACTTAAATTGATAGCACTAGTATTATCGCATTTAATAGGGATATGATCATAATGCAAATCAAAGTCCTGTAATTGTTATTTCATCCAAAGTATTTGGACACAACAACTTCCGGAAACTATATATTCAGTTTCGGCCGTTGATAAAGCAATAGAATTTTACTTTTTGCTAAACCAAGATACTAATGAGTTACCAAGAAAGTGACAAGTGCCACTGATGCTTTTTCTATCAAGTTTGCATCAGGCAAAGTCGGCATCCGAGTAACTAATTAAATCAAATGCAACACCCCTAGGATAAAATAGTCTAAAATTTTGAGTGCCAACAAGATATCTAAAAATTCTTTTAACAGCATTGAGATGCGATTCTTTAGAATTTGATTGATATCTAGCATACATACAAACACTAAACATAATATCGGGTCTACTTGCAATTAAATAAAGAAGTGAGCCGATCATACCTCGATATTTTGTTTGATCAATGGACTTACCTTTTTCATCATTGTCTAGCTTAATGGATGTGCTCATCCACTACAACAAAAAATAGTTTTGGCAATACAACAAAATTCGTCGCCAAAAGGCAAAAATCGTCGACAAAGAGTTTTGCCGACTCGTAGAGCTTCGTCAGTAACCCGTTGCCAAAAGTCTGTCGGGAAAAGTTTTTACCGATGAAAAACTCATTGCATTGCCAAAAGTATGTCTTTAGCGACAAACATCTTTGTGGGCAAAAGCTTTTTACTATCATCGCCAATTTATCATTGCGTCGGCGAAAATGGTTCACATAAGATGATTATAAGTCACCTTTGCCGACTCAAATTTGCATCGGTAAAAATGATACTTTTGGTGACAACTTGATTGTGTCGGCAAAACATCTAATTGTTTTATAAAAAAAATAATAATAATAATTTGATATTTGGGATAGCAAAAATTACCATCACAAACAATAAATTACTTTCCAATAAAAAATTATTAAATAATATCCACACTTTATTTCATTGACATCCAAATATATATAAAAAATAAAAAATAAATTCTTATTATGATAACAACAATAGCCCATGTGTTCTTACAATCCAAAATTTAAGTTAACAATACCTAAAGTTAAACCAAGTACAAAATAAATAAAATCAAGTCAATCACAATTGAAACGATGTATTTAATGCAACTATAGCATCACCATTGACAATATGCAAATGCTTGTGAACAAGCCTCTTCTCATTTCCAATTAGCACTTGAGCAAGAACATAATCTCCATCTTCAACAACCTACATTCAAGAAAGAATTTTTTTTTATTTATAATTATTAATAGTCATAAATGAAAATTTAAATTTGCAACTAAGATTTAAGGGAAATACATGAAGAAATCTCAACAGAATTGAGTTAAAGAATTGACAGAAAATAAAAATATCCCAAGCGACAACAGTAACACAGGGGAAAAAAGAATTTCAAATAATTTCATAGCATAACAAGAGAAAAATAGACAATAAATTAACTGTACTTGGCACAATAGTTCACCACCAAACATTGCTAAATCAATCTACAAAATAAAGTTCAATTATTTGATAAATAAAAATAAGATAATTCAAATCAAATAACATAAAAAGAAACCAGTTTGTGACATCTAAGATGAATTCACTGTCATGATCAAATACCAAGAGTTAGAACCCAAAAAAAATAAATAAATAAATAATAACCCAAAATTTGGCGTGATACAAACCAGGAGAATTCTGACTAATGAAGGAGCAACAATTCCAACAAATCTATCACCTGGCTAATGATGGAGCAACAATTCCAACAAATCTATCACTTGAACCGGTATTGAGAAGAACTATGCTAGTCATACTCTTGCCAAATGGCCATTGCCACATACCTGCTTCATTTTCAGGGACGTAAACATTCTCCATTTGTAGGGATCCAGACATGTAACACATGAAACCTACAAGCCAATCAAATTCCACACACATTATAGTGGAAAGAATAAATAAAAAATGGTTTAGAATGTAGAAAAAGAGGATGCAATCAAATAAGTATCAAGTAGCTTTAAAATAGCGGACATAATTTATTCCACTACCAGCAACCTTTGGTAAGAATTTATTGATCCTTGGAAAGCTCCCCAAGTCTCAACCTATAGACTAAGTAGTATATCATTCCTAACTCAGCCAATTCCTGCTTACCAAATATAACCCAGAGCATTGATCGTCAACTCAATCAATGTCCTTTCCATCCAACGTAAAGAAATTACCGCATGCGCCAAGTCTCACACCCCGAGACCTGAGGCTATAATTCGATATCAACTTAATTTTTTGAATGAACAATCTATTTGGTAAACTCTACAAAATGAACTATTCAGATTATCACAATGAGACTGAGGTGAGTTCATAACCCCCTCAACTGGTTCTTTTTATTCTTTCAACCATTTGTCTCCAGAAAAATATGTCATCAGGTAGTGCTAAAAAAGCCAAAATATATGAGAAAATAATTTAGCTCAAGGGACAACAGTGTAATTTACTCTTTTTTAAAAAATTCCAATAGGGGACTAAACAAGGTGTACATTTTTTTTCTTTTCTTGTGCAGCAATAGAATAGTCTAGCACTTAACAGACAGATGAACCAAACAAAGCCTATTCCAGTGGCTATGTATGGCAGTGTGATGACAAATGCTCAGCTGTCTCCTACTCTCAAATACATATATGTCTGCATATTTATAAGAACAACAAAGAAAGGCTTAGCATATGAGTCTAATCCTTTTAAACCTGCTAGTTCTAGCTTTATTTCTTCAGTTGCGCTTGCTGATATTGATGCCACTGTTTTGCAGCCACCGATCTACGGAAGGGGACCTCCTCCTGCCAATGATGCCGATGCTTATGCCAGATGGAAGGATTGGATATGTCTTGTAAGTTAATTCGTTTGATTCTGCTTCTCCGTCATTATTATCATCTTCGTAGTCGTCGTCGTCATCATCATTATTGAAAGATTGGTAAGGAGGGAGAGAACAGAGAGAGACTGAATTGAAGAATTGGTGTTATTATATTTCTGTGTATACAAGAGAATGAGCTCCCTCTCTTTATAGAGAGGAGAAGGAGACAAATGGAATCGGATGCATAGGCCAATTACATTAAGATATGCTAAAGCTGAAGTGAAAGTGTGTGGTAGTGGGTGAGAGAGCCCTTTACAGCTACAAGGCCCTTTACAGCTACAAATGTTAGTGGGATGTATAGTGGGATGTATGTAGTGGGATGTATATTGGGATGTATATTAATATTATATGTTAACAGCCCCCCGCAAACTTAAGGAGGGTAGGCATCGACCAAGTTGAGTTTGGAAACAAGATCACGGAAGCGCCCAGGAGGATGAGCCTTGGTGAAAATATCAGCAGGTTGATCGGCAGAAGCAATGGGGAGAAGATGAACAGTACCACGTGTAACATGCTGTCGAATGAAATGACAATCAATCTCAATATGCTTGGTGCGATCATGAAAAACATCATTGTGAGCAATCTGAATGGCACTCTGATTGTCACAATAAAGAGGGGTAGCGCCAGAAGAGGAAATACCCACATCAGTGAGGAGCCAGCGAAGCCAGAGAAGTTCTTGGGTAGTATCAGCAAGGGCTCGGTATTCAGCTTCGGTGTTAGAACGGGCAGTGAGGGATTGTTTTTTGCTACGCCAAGTAAGAAGAGAATCCCCTAAGAAGAAACAAAATCCCGTGGTGGAGCGTCGATCCGTAGGATCCCCAGCCCAGCGCAGTTCAAGAGATGAGGAAGCAGAGTAGTGAAGGCCATGGAATAGAGTGTCTTTGATGTATCGAAGGATGTGGAGTAGAGTAGTATAGTGGGGAGTGCGAGGAGCCGACATGTACTGACTAACAATGTGAACAGCATAGGCAATGTCAGGACGAGTCACTGTGAGATAGACAAGACTACCGACGAGCTGACGATAAAGAGTAGCATCAGGGAGGAGAGCCCCATCGAGAAGAGTGAGACGAATCTGAGGATCAACTGGAGTGGATGTAGTTTTGCAATCAGTAAGACCAGCACAAGCCAGAAGATCGGATGCATATTTGGCTTGAGATAAATAAGAGTCAGTAGAATCATGAGAGACTTCAAGGCCTAAAAAGTAGTTAAGAGTACCAAGGTCCTTCATCTCAAACTAACGGTGGAGAAAACGTTTGAGGCGGAGAATACCAGCTGCATCATTACCAGTGATAATCATATCATCCACATACAGAAGGAGAAGAGTGGTACCATGAGGAGTAGTCCGTATAAAAAGAGCAGAGTCATAGGAGCTAGAGGTGAACCCGAAGTCATGAATGGTAGAACTGAACTTAGCAAACCAGGCGCGGGGTACTTGCTTGAGGCCATAGAGGGCACGCTGTAGTTTGCAAACCTTATGAGGGGGAAAAGTAGACCTAGGTGGAGGTTGCATGTAGACCTCCTCAAGAAGATTACCATTGAGGAAGGCATTTTTGACATCCATTTGAAAGAGCTCCCAGTGGCGAGCAGCAGCAACAGCCAGTAAACTGCGAACAGAGGTAAGCCGAGCAACATGGGAGAAAGTTTCCTCATAATCAATCCCATATTCCTGGTTGAAACCCTTGGCAACAAGACGAGCTTTGCAGCGTTCAATAGAGCCATTAGAATGAGTCTTAATTTTGTAAACCCATTTGCAGCCAATCGCAGTTTTGCCAGGAGGAAGGTCAACAAGATCCCAAGTATGAGTTTTTTCCAAAGCCTGAAGTTCATCAGTCATAGCTTGCTGCCAAAGAGGATTAGTACAAGCCTCACGATAGGAGGTAGGTTCATAAGTAGAAAAAGCAGCAGACCCAACAATATAATCACGAAGGTGGATAGGAGGTTGAGTTACCCGGTGTGGTCGACCCGAAGGAGGATCGGTGGGAGGAAGAACCAGTGGAGAAGGAGGTGGTGCAGGGAGAGGTAGACCTTCAGGGAGAGCAGTCTGGTCGGGAGCAGGAGTGAGCAAGGGCGTCTCAATGAAGGAGGGACCTGTATCAAAATCATCAGAGAAGAGATCTATGGAAGGATTAGTAAACAGTACATTAGTGGAAAGTGCGGGTAAGTGAAAGGAGGATAGGGAGGAAAACATTTGGTGCTCCCAAAAAACGACATGGCGGGAGATACGAAGACGTTTAGAGAGAGGGTCCCAACAGCGAAAACCTTTATGTTCAATTCCATACCCAAGAAAGCAACAAAGACGAGAACGAGGTTCAAGCTTGGTGCGTTCATGAGATTGAAGGAGAACAAAGCAGGCAGAGCCAAAAACCCGAAGATTAGTATAGGGAGGGGGAGTGCTATGCAGATGTTCAAAGGGAGTTTGATTATGGATGACAGGGGAAGGAGCACAATTAATAGTGTAGACAGCAGTGAGGGCAGCTTCCCCCCAAAAGTTTTCAGGGCAGGAAAAAGAGAGAAGGAGAGCACGAGTAGTGTCAAGAATATGCCTATGTTTCCGTTTAGCACGGCCATTTTGCTGGGACGTGCCAGCACAGGAACGATGAGGCAGTGTACCATGACTCTGAAGAAAAGAAAGGAAATCTGAATCCCGATATTCCATAGCATTGTCAGAGCGAAAAAGTTTGATGGTTGTGGAAAATTGGGTGTGGATCATTTGGGCAAATCGATAATAAAGGGTTTTGAGTTCAGATCGAGTTTTCATGAGAAAAATCCAAGTAAACCCTGAAAAATCATCAATGAAAACAACAAAATAACGAGATCCCCCCATAGTAGTGGTAGGGGAAGGGCCCCAAATATCCGAATGTATAAGATCAAAAGGTGCACAGGAAACAGAAGTACTTTTATTGAATGATAAAGCAGGTTGTTTGGCAAGTTGACAGGGTATACAATCGAAAGTATCTGGAATTACATGACCCAATTGTCCACTAGAAACCAAAGACTTTAAGCGAGTAATAGAAATATGTCCTAAGCGACAATGCCAAAGATGAAAAGGAGATAA
>NW_021026872.1:566011-581292 GCF_004153795.1 Camellia sinensis
TTCGGTCTTTCAAGACCTACTGTTACTGTTATGCTAATGGATGTACCACATATGACTGTTTTACTGTACTGAACAACTGAAATACTGATTGAATTCAACTGTTTTCATTACTGTAAGGACATTCATTCTAAATCCCTTTACGCTTTATGTTATTCACTGGGCTTTAGCTCACTGCTCATATATATATGTAGGTGTACAGGCACCAGATCGGAGGCTAGGAGCGTCAGGGTAACTCCAGTTTTGTCAAGCCACTTTGTGCCTCACTGCGAGGTTCCGAGTTGCCATGCTACGGCTTGGGGGTGTTTTGTTTGTTTTCCCCCACCTGTCTTCATACTGTCTAACTGTTCTGTATAGACTGAATGTTTACCGTACTGTCATAAATGGATTAGGTCCCTGTACTGTGTGATTGTAAATTCTGTATAGACTGTACTGTTTGTGTATGTATGAATGCATGAAAAATCTTTTTGGCATACAGACTGTCACAGCTCATTGGACATTGTTTAATTATTGTATTGGCTTCCGCCAGGCCCTGTACTCTGTTTTACTGTATTACTGTTAAGCAGGCCTTCGGTAATCTCGGATTACTGGCCGGTTACGGTGCTAAACCCATAGGGCCGGATTTGGGTCGTGACAATCTGCTTCCTCATTTATCGCGCCGAAAATCCGAAAACCGATTACGTGTTCTATGATCCTTAGAAATTAATTGTGATTTTTATAGTATAGATTATCTGAAAATTGATTAGGTATGAATTAAATTAGATTAAGTAATCGATTAATCCGCATAGTTTTGATTTAATTACCGTTCCGCCACTTAGTGGACCACTATCTCTTGAACTTGTTAACTCCACGTATTGATTCAAACAACATTTTTCTTCCCTCTTCTGCTCAGACCGGACCCAAAGTTAAGAGAGTGAGAGAGAGTTGAGTTGTTCTTGAGAGATTTTGCTTGGATCTTGCCTTGGAATTGAAGTGTTGATTGCTACTGTTGGAGCTCCTAGACCTTGGAAACACGAAGACTAAGGTAGGAATATTCATCTTCTTGTTGTTGTCTTAGAATCATTCTCGCACAATTCATGCTTTAAATTGTTAAGTTAAGCCATGTTTTTGGTCTGTTTAATTGGTCGATTGAGGCTTTGGTGCTGCATGGCATGTACATAATTGAAAGTTTTGAGGTTGTAGTTCATCATACCTGCACATGCTGTCCATCTTTTGGTCATAACTCCATGAGTTCAATCTTGTTTTTGAAGCTTGAGCTCTTTTGGAACAGCATTAAAGCTTGAAATGATTTAAGATCATGCATGTCATGTTTGAAGATTGTTCTTGAAATGGTTGAAATTGGGTTTAAATATGGTTTTAATTGACTCACCTTTGGGGCTTGAATTCATAATTGGAGCTTTTGAAACTTGTTTATACATTGAATTTAGTTATGTTTTCAGAATTTGGGCCCAAGAGGTCGAAGTTTGGAGTGGTAGAGATGCTTGGTTTGAGCTTGGGGAGAGCAGATCTGGAAATTCCAGATGTTGGCTTCCTCGCTCGAGCGAGCAGGATTCCCTCGCTCGAGCGGCCACTTTGTCCAGGGCTCCGCTCGAGCGACCGATCGCGCGCCAAAATCTCACATACAGTATTTTTACCTGTTTTTGCAGACCGCTCGAGCGGAGGATTCCTCGCTCGAAGCGAAGCCTTTGATTTTGGACTTACGCTCGATGCGGGAGAAGTCCCCGCTCGAGCGAGCTCCTGTTTCAGCAAACTTTGCGAAATGTTTTCTAAGTGTATTGTTGCATCCTCATCCCCATCCTAGGCATTCTTAGGCCTAGTTTGACATTTAGATGAGGATATCGTTGTAGGAACACACCAAGGCAAAATTAGGGATTAAGTTATGATATTTCCCAACTGTTAGCTTAGTGTGTTCAACCTGTTTGAACTGTGTGTAGGGGTTGGCGACTGGGGAGACCCCTCTAGATACTGTTAGCCCAGAACTCTGTGAGTAACAATTGTGTAAGATATGTTCAACTGATATCTTTTTGAATATCTGAACTGAACTGTTTACTGAACTGGCATTACTGAATGAATGTATGTCCTTTATTTTGACTGTACTGTGGCATCCTTAGTACCTACTGTTTACTGTTACTAGTTACTGTTTATAGGAGATCTCTGTCGGTTCCCTCGTGGACCACTACTGTTTACTGACTTTGATGGGCCATCATTACTCGTTCTGGCTCTTTCAAGAACCTACTGGTTACTGTATGCTAATGGATGTACCTCACATATGCACTGTTTTCTGTACTGCACAACTGAAAATTACTGGATCTGAGCTTCAACCTGTATTCATTACTTGTTAAGGGAGCATGTCAAGTCTAACCCCTTTAACGCTTTATGTTATTCACTGGGCTTTAGCTCACTGCTCTACATATAATATTGTGCGGTGTCAGGCACCAGATCGAGCTAGGAGCGTCAGGGGTAACCTCCAGTTTGTCAAGCGCCTTTGTGCTCACTGCGAAGCTTTCCGAGTTGCCATGCTATGGCTTGGGGGGTGTTTTTGGGTTTGTTTTCGCCCGCGCTGTCTTATACTGGTCTAACTGTTCTGTTTAGAATGAATGTTTACCGTAACTTGTCCATCAAAGGGATTAGGTCCCTGTATCTGTTGATTGTAAATTCTGTATTAGACTGTACTGTTTGTGTATGTATGAATGCATGAAAAATCTTTTTGGATACAGACTGTCACAGCTCATTGGACAATTTGTTTAATACTGTATTGGCTTACCGGCCAGGCCCTGTAGCTCTGTTTTACTGATTACTGTTAAGAAGCAGGGCCCTTCGGTAATCTCAGGATTACGCTGGCGGTTACGTGCTAAACCCATAGGGGGTTTGGGTCGTGACAATCTGCTTCCTTTCTTCATTAATCCTCCGCTCGAGCGGACTGTAAAACAGTGCCGAGAGATGCTGGATGCTCGGATTCTCCGCTCGAGCGCCAGTTCCCCGCTTGAGCGGAAGTGCAGAATTTGGGAATTCCAGATTGCACCTCCAAGCTCAAACTCAAGTTTGAATGCATCAAAACCGATCCTCTTGGGCTGAGTTTCCAGAAAACACTTGTAAACATATAGAATATCATGGTTCAATGCTCAATTTTGAGAAATCAAAGCCCAAGGGTGTTTAATTCAAACCCAATTTCAAATCATTTTCAAGAACAATCTTCAAACATGACATGCATGATCTTAAATCATTTTCAAAGCTTTAATGCTGTTTCAAGAGAGCTCAAGCCTTCAAAAACAAGATGAACTCATGGAGTATGACCAAAAGATGGACATGCATGTGAGGTATGATGAACCACAACCTCAAAACTTCAATATATGTACATGCATGTAACACTTAAGCTTCAATTCACCATCTAAACCAGGTTTTGGCTCTAACCTCCATCAATATGACATGAACCATGCAAGATTCAACTTAAAACATGAATAAGAAAACAATGGAGCTACCTTAGTCTTGTGTTCAAGGTCTAGGAGCTCAAAGTAGCAATCAACACTTCAATTCCAAGCAAGATCAAGCAAATCTCTCAAGAACAACTCAACTCTCTCTCACTCTCTAACTTGGGTCGGTTGAGGCAAGAAGAGGAGAAGAAAATGTTTGTTTGATCAATACGTGGAGTGTATACAAGGTTCAAGAGATAGTGGTCCACTAAGTGGCGGAACGGTAATTAAATCAAACTATGCGATTAATCGATATTTAATCTAATTTAATCATACCTAATCAATTTTCAGATAATTATACTATAAAATCACATTAATTCTAAGGATCATAGAACACTAATCGGTTTCGGATTCGGCCGCCGATAAGGCCTTCAATTAGCAGTTTAAACATATGAACATGAACAGATAATCATACTGTCAACAGATAAAATGCAATTAACTAACATGTACTCAGTTAATTCGGTTTTCAATTTCAGTCAGTCAGTTCAGTACTTATAATCAGTTCAATTATCAGTCATAATCAATTCAGTTTAACGGTAATCGATGGTTATCGGTAATCAATCAGTCATAAGTCGGTAAACAGTATGAGGGTTGTTACACAGATGCAGGAGCAGCGATTTGAGGAGAGTCAAGAACATGAAGGTGAATGAGCTCATAGAGACGTCCGTGCTTACGGCCGATCCCAATAGTCTGCCCCGTCTGAGGGTCCTGCACCAAACAATGAGTAGCAGAAAAGGTGACAGTTAGACCAAGTTCACATAATTGACCAATAGAGATAAGGTTTAAAGTGAGAGCAGGGATATGATAAACTTGAGGTAAAGTTAAGGAAGATGTGGAAACAGTACCAAGATGACGGACAGTCATGAGAGAACCATCAGCAGTTTGAATTGAGGGAATATGAGGAGATAAAGAGATGGAAGAAAATATAGTTGAACTAGAGGTCATATGATTACAACAGGCAGAATCAAAATACCAAGAAGAGTTACCTGGAATTACAGACAAAGCAGTAGGAGGAGGTGTACCAGAAGGGGAGAGAAGGTGTTTGAACATGGCCTCGACATCCGTTGGAGAAAAGAGAGGGATAGACGGAGTCGGAGACTCAGAAAAACCCTCAGCGGCAGCAGCAGCAGTGGCGGTGTGAGGAGACTGATTCCCAGAATGAGATTGATTCCTGGATCGATGAAAGCTCCCCCGAGGAGAACCACCGCAAGAAGAGTGGCTGTTGGAGGATGAGCGAGATGGATGGCGAAAATAATCCTGTTGCAAATGACCAGGACTAAGTTTGTTGCAGTATCGGCAGGTTCTGACCGGGCAAGTGACCAGGAGATGTGTTGAATGAAGGCTCCAATTCTGACAATAGAGGCAGGCAGTGGTCCGCTGGGTGAATGATGGCCGGTACGGGGGAGTGGCAAGAACAGAGTCCACATGATGAGGTTGGAGAGTACCAAGACGAGTCTCTTCGGATAGCAACTCAGAAATAGCTTGTTCCAGAGTGGGCAAGGGATGGCGATGAAGAAGAGAGGCACGTACGGGCTCGAAAGATGAAGTGAGAGCCATGAGAAAGTGCACCAACCTTTGCTGATTACGATAAGCAGTAAATAAAACAGCATCTTCTCGGTGAGGCCAAGTCGGTTCGGAAAGAGCAAGCTGGTCCCAAACGGAGTACATTTGAGAAAGGAAGTCATTGATGGACTGACTAGATTCTTGGCGCATCCGATGAAGTTGGCTCTGAAGTTGATATTGATGAGCAAGACCAGTAGTCTGGTATCGGTCTTTCAAAAAATCCCAGATGTCTTTTGCAGGGGTAGTGACAGAGTCAAGCTGAAAGCGACCAAACTGAAGACTGATAGAGGTAACAGACGTATTCCGAAACCAGGTAATGATTTGGTAATTCTTACTGTCCCATTCCTCAAGGCGATCTTCATATGTAGGAGTAGCAGGAGAGATAGTGGTTTCAGCAGTGTCTTTGACCGGTTGGGTCATGTCCCCGGTGATAATTCGCCAGAGCTTCTTTCCTTTGAGGAAGGAAGACATGGCTTGGGCCCATAGAACATAGTTGGAACCATCCAAAATAACGGAAATGGGATGGGAGGCATCAGGACGATCCATAATAATAGTGGAGTAGGGCTAAATAGATAGGGACAGACCTGTTGGAGCAAAATTAAGTAAAACAGAGTGTACCAGTGAGTCCGGAAGGTTGAAAATAGTTAGGAAAGGTGGGCTGTGTAGAGATGATGTCAGCAGGATGGAAAATGATGTCAGCGGCGCACGTTAGCAGGGAGGGCGTGCGGCGCACGGTAGTAGAGGGGGCTTGCGGCGTATGGTAGCAGAATGGCGCACGCGGGTGCACAATAGCGAAACGGTGCATGCGCGGCTCACGGTAGACGAATGGCGCACGCGGGTGCACGGTAGCAGGCGCGGCGCACGAAAGGGCAGGGTGGAAGGCGCGTGGCAGCGCGTGTGAGCGTGGCAACGGAAGTAGAGACGCGCCGAGCAATGGAGCGGCGCGTGAGAGCGCGTGAGAGCTTTTCTGGTGATGGGCTTGGTGCCGTTGGAATCGTAAGGAGATTCCGAGCTGTTTGGTGTAGTCCACTCTGTACGGGACTAAGCACCAAAATTGAAGAATGCCAGAATTGTATTTCTGTGCTCTGATACCATGAAAGATTGGTAAGGAGGGAGAGAACAGAGAAAGACTGAATTGAAGAATTGGTGTTATTATATTTCTGTGTATACAAGAGAATGAGCTCCCTCTCTTTATAGAGAGGAGAAGGAGACAAATGGAATCGGATGCATAGGCCAATTACATTAAGATATGCTAAAGCTGAAGTGAAAGTGTGTGGTAGTGGGTGAGAGAGCCTTTTACAGCTACAAGGCCCTTTACAGCTACAAATGTTAGTGGGATGTATAGTGGGATGTATATTAATATTATATGTTAACAATTATTATGGATCATCCCATGTCTTTTTAAGAATTAAACTTGCATGTCTGTCTGTTACTGTAGTCAACAGCCACTCCATGCCTGCTGTCTCTTCTACAAGTTTATCACAGTCTGGGATATTGCCATCTTCAAACATAATACCTAATTCCTCTACTTTTCAGTCTTCAAATCATGCATCTCCTATGCCTTCAATTCATGGTATTGGATCCCCTGCTCAGTCAGCTACTGAACCATTATCTGGTGCAGCTTTATCACCGATGAAATCATCTGATATCACTTGTACAGGACAACAGTCCACAACCAGGACCAATTTATTAATAAGAGATAATGCTATAAGTGGTCTATTTCAGTTATGCTGTAAGATTATTTTAACTGGTCTTCAATCCAATTTGAAGCCTGTAACTCATGCTGACATTTTCCACCATGTGCTGAATTGGCTGGTTAATTGGGACCAAAGACAACAGGGGGAGCAATGAATTTGATGGTGCAAAATGCTGGAAACCTGATAAAGCCCTAATTGAATGGTTACACATTTCTTTAGATGTGATCTGGCTATTGGTTGAGGATGATAAATGCCATGTGCCTTTTTATGAACTGTTGCGAAGTGGCTTGCAGTTTATAGAAAACATACCAGATGATGAAGCATTGTTTACACTTATTTTGGAGATCCATAGGTGGCAAGATATGATGGCTATGCACATGCAGATGTTAGATCAACATCTTCACTGCCCTACATTTGGAAATCAGAGGCTTTTATCTCAGGCCACTACTAATGTATCAGGTGAAGCTGTGACCAACATGAGATATTCATCAATCACATACCCAAGTGTTCTTGGAGAACCTTTGCATGGGGAGGTAATTAATTTTCTGTTAATTATTATGAAAACTTGATCATGTGATGTTTTTCATCCTTGTAATGACAAAAAATTACAAAACTTTATTAATAAGCTGAAGGATAAGAGAATGTAAAGAAGGGTGAGATATCCTTATATTAAATGTCTTCCACTCCATCATTACTAATTTGAATATCTTCCATTTGAATCTTTTGGCCTGCTGCTGTGTTGGGCTGTTTGAACCTTTTGGTCTTCTGCTGTGCTGGACTGTTTGAACCTTTGGCCTGCTGTTGTGCTAGGTTGTTTGAACCTTTATTTTGGGCTGTTTGAACCTCTGATTTGGGCATTAGTTTTGGGTTGAAATGAATTCCTGATTTAAGCAAATATTAAATACATTCAAACAATATTTATGATAAAAGTTTAGGTGAGAAATAATTGGACAAAATAAATTTTGATTCTATTTTTCTCTTTCAAATAAATTAAAACATAATTAAATAAATCATCAAAATAAATTTTGCATTCTATTAAAATATAATTAAATAAATGATCGAAATAAATTTTGGATTCTATTATTCTTTTTCAAATAAGTTAAAATATAATTAAATAAATCATCAAAATAAATTTTGAATTCTATTTTTCTCTTTCAAATAAATTAAAATATAATTAAATAAATTATCAAAATAAATAAGTTTAATTGTTAGTACAGAAAAATTACTTTTGATAATTGAAATTTAAAAAAGATATTTTTAAATTTAAAAGAATATATAATTTTAAGATTTAAAAATATCTTTCTTATCATCAAACTTATTTATAGTTTAAAAATTAATATTTTTTTGAAAACATAACCAAGCAGTGATCATTAGTGTTTAAAGTCTTAAAAATTGAAAATTTGTTTTTATGTAAGTAATTTAAATAGTTTATAGAAAAATGTTTAAGACTCACAAATAATCTCTCACAATTTGATCTACAATGTTAACTTTTGATTTATCATATAATTACTTATGTAGGGCTTACATTTTTTGTCAGATCATTGTGGATAAATTTAAGAATCCAAACTTTGGGTCTCTAATATTATTTCTCTCTTTGCACATTTTCCCTCAATATTTAAAAAGTAAACTAAAATTTTTAATTCCCAAACGAGTTCAATTTTTGGTCGTATCATTTTTAATCGGACATTTCATTTTAATCATTTACATAATTTAAAACAATGTAATTTTTAAATTATTATGTTAAATTTATTAAATATATTTAATATTAATATCATTTTAAACATATTGTCAATATATTTTTAATAGTATTATTTTAATAAAAAATATTCATAGTTTAAAAGTTATACAATATTTACCAAAATAAAATAATAATATTATTATTTGTATGGTTTATTATTATTTTTTATTTGTACAATCTGAGTTAACATTTATATGGTTTGATTATTATTATTATTATTATTATTATTAGTATTATTATTATTATTATTATTTTGCACAGTTTGAGTTAGCCTCCGTTTGGGAAGTGCGTTAGCTTTTTGATTTTTTTGGTTATTTTAGCCTGGGCTAAAAAGCTTGGTTTAGGAAGGGCTTTTTGACTTTTTGACTTTTTTTGTGAGAGAAGAGTGTAATGATTATGAGTTAGATGTGATGTTTTGTTTGTTGTGACTAAAATAACCTATTTTGTTTTTTGTGGCTAAAATAGCCAAAAAAACTTGGAAACCTTCTTCCCAAACGGTGCCTTAATATTTTAATTTTTATTAGTCTTTATGTTTTTTTAGTAAATAAAAATAATATTTTTTGGTTCAAAAAGTAATTCTAAATAATTATTATTTACATTAATTTCAAATAATACAAATCATTTTAATTATGTAAGTTTTGTATATATTTTTTGAATTATAATTTAAATTTTTATTAAATATGTTAAAGGACAAATTACACTAACAGTCCCTATAGTTTGTAACTCGTGTCACTTTAGTCCCTAACTTTTTAATTGTGATACATTTAACCTTGAATTTTGAATTTTGTTTCAAATAAGGACAATTGAAGATATCATTGTTTAATTTCAAAGGCAAAATCGTCAATTTAATAAAATATAAACTAATTTGACAAAAATAAATGTCAAAAAAATATTTTTAATTTTTAAAAAATTATTTTCATCCACCAATAATAAAATTATGTAAAATTGATAAAAATTACATGATTAATTTTAAAAAATTAATTTTACATGATCATCATCCAAATAGATAATAAAAATCAATTTGGTAAAAAAAAATAAATGTATAAAAGATTTATCAATTTTACATAATTTTATTTTTAGTGGGTAGAAATAATTTTTAAAATTTCAAAAATATTTTTTGACATTTATTTTTGTCAAATTAGTTTATACTTTATCAAATTGACGATTTTACCCTTGAAAAATCTAATGATATCTTCAATTGTTCTGATTTGGAACAAGATTCAAAATTTACGGTTAAATGTGTCACAATTCACCCTTTGTTAAACACTAGTCTCATTTTAAATATTTGGTTGATATTTTTTGAATAATATTAATTTTATAAAAATCAAATTTATATATTAAATTTTTTATGTATTTTATTAAAATAGAATAAAATAAAATTTATTTTGTTTTTTAAAAGGTGAGATGGGGATGTGATGTGTGCTCTGAAGAGAGAGAGAGAGAGAGAGAGACAGAGAGAGAAGGAGAGGGATTTGAGAGTAAAGGGTAAAATGATAAATGATTATTAATTTTTCATGTCTTTGTAATTTTTAAAGATTTCTCCCTAATTTGTGATTCACATCTTTTGTCCCCACTGGCAGGTAATACCCCCAATAAAATATTTTATAAATTAGGAAAAGATTTTATCAAGTTAAAATTTTATTTTTAAAAAAATTTTAAATTTTTATTTTGTCTTTGAAAAGTGAGCGTCAATCCATATATTGAATTTTCTTTATATGGATAAAGTTAATTATCTATAATATTTTATTACTTATCTTCTACAATAGATATGTGCTTACTTTTATCTAGCGTTATATGTCAGATTTCGTTTAAAATTTCTAATTGATTATTTTTAAATTTTTCGCTAAATTCTTTTTATTACTTAATTAATATATTATTTTATTCTATTATTATTGGTAGAAAAGTATTATTTTTTAAATTATGTAATTATATTTCTTCAAGTATATCTAATATTCATATAATTTGTTGGCAATATTGAAAAATCAAACTTTAATATTAATTTAAACACACAATGAAATAAAATAACTTTTAAAGACAAAATAAAGATTTAAAAGATTTTCTGTAACAAAATCTTAATTGGGGAGGGTCTTTTTCTAATTTATAATATGTATGAACATATATTTTATTTTTGTAATCCTTTTGGGAACTAAATAAACTTGATTTATTTATTTTAGGGACCTAATAGATACAATCGATAGTTTACGGACTAAATAGATTTTGCCTTGTATAGTTTAGGGACTAAATAGATTCAATCGATAGTTCATAAACTAAATAGACAATTTGACAAAAGTTTAGGAGTAGAAAGTGTAATAAACCCTATATTTTAAAATACTTTTCTACATTACCTACATTAAAAATATTTTTTAAATAATTATAAATAAATAAATACAAATAATTCAATTAATATTTTTAAAAATATTATCGCACAAGTCATCTATTAATATTAATTTATGTATATAAATTAATTTTTCTTATTGTGTGAGATTAAAATTATTAATTACATTTTATATTTTTGTTTAAAGTGGGTATTCAAAGAGTACGGTATTGTCCGTTAAAAAAAAAGAGTATGGTATTGTCTTTGTAGTTATTTCAAGAATTCCATATTACATAATTTTTCATCTAATTTTTTTTTATATATTATAAATGGTGTACATGAAGGGTCATATAAAATAAATTATTTAAATTATTAAAATAAGATTCGTAGTATGTTTTACGGGCTCAGATAATACTTTTAGATTTGGACTGACAGTAATCTAGATTTATGAAAAAAATTAACAATTGTTATGGTATTTGCTATGAAATATTGTGATTTTGTTTCATTTGTGATAAGATGTATACGGTTTATTGTCATAGTCAAGAAATAAAACTTAAATAAAATATAATTTAATTATTTATGTGTATGTATGTACGTTAATACTAATATTAATAAAAAAAAAAGTAAGAAATTCTGTTATATATTTTTTTAAATTATTGTTTTATTTTATTTTTATTCTTTTCATTCATCAGGTCACGTGATGAGTCAGACCCACCTTGGAATTGGAGACCACGAAAGAAAGGAAAAGGAGCTGTTGTGCATCGCAAAAACGGCACCGTTTGGTGAAAATAATGGTTGGCTTCATCTAAGCCGGGTGTCTGTTTAGTGAAATTAGCGTATGAGATTGGATTATGCTGAATAAAGAAAATAATTTAATATTTGGTTAGAAAAATGTAGGTTGAATTATTAGTCTAATGGGATTAATATTCTCCATGTGTGAAATAAGTTAGGGTTATTTTAAGAAGTGGGTTAAAAGTCACTTCTTAACTTTTAATCCACTTCCCTTTCCTATAAAAAAGTTAAAAAGTTTTAAGAAATAGTTTTTAACTACCTTTTTAAAATACTCTTTAATCTCGTGGGAGTGTAGGATAGAAATAAGCAGACTGAACCAATCTCTGAATTAGTTAATGATGAAATTAATCCTCAAGTATATATAAAATTTATTTATTTCATGTTTTCAATATTTTTTTTAAAATCTGTTGAATTATTTTAAACATATATAATTAATCTCAAGATATATAATAGTCTTCTCTTACTTTTTTATTTATTTATAGCAAAATCATAAATGCAAATGTATTTCTATTGTTGTATTTAAAAAAAATTAAAAATATTTTTGTAAAATGAAATAAAATATATTTCAAATAAAAATTAAATCAAATCAAATATACTTTAAATTAAATAAAATAAATTATACTTCAAATTTAAGTATTGTCATTGTAAACAATTTAAATAATATATTTCATAATTTTCAAATTAAACATGAAATTTACTAAAATAGTCATTTTCATACATCTAATTTTATGAGAAAACAAATATAGGATATACATCATTTCTAGCAAAATATTCCAAAGACTATGTATTCCAGAACTATCAATCCGTTACATTACAATCTCCCTTATTTAATCTGTCCAAACAAAAATAACCTTAATTCATTCCTAACCACGTGTCACCTTGCCATTAAAACTCCGCACGATATTTAGGTCTCATTTGGAAAGTTGACTATTTTAAATATTTATTAGAGAGTTGAATTTTTTTAGTTAGATGTGATGTTTATGAGAAAAAAGTAAAACAATTATGGATTTGATGTTATATTTTGTTTTATTGACTATTTTAACCTATTTTATTTTTTTTATATAAATTTTAGCAAAAAAAAAAAAAAAACCAAAAAGACTCAAACCAAACAGGACCTTTAGACGGAAAATATGGACAGAGGATACAAATCCAAATAATACACCATATAATATTTTCAAAATCGTCAACTTTAATTTATGTATAGGAAAATGTTATGAATCTCAAATAATTTATCAAACCTTTCATATAGGTGTAGGACTCATACAAACCCATATGTGTGTGGATCTCACACTCATATGAGAGGTTTGATAGAAAATTTGATAGATTATTTAAAATCTCAAATCTAACTCTTTATATACATCAATGCCAGTGGACCAACTTTTTTTATTTTATTATTTTTTTAATAGATAACAAAATAATTATAAATATGAGAAATATTTATATTATCAAACAAATTTTTATTTCATAATAGTTAACAAGTCAACAAAAACCTAATAAAACCAAATACCAAGCCCACTAAGCTCACTAAATTCAAATTCAACGATCTCTAACTACATAGCCCTTATAATGATGAAAAATAAATTACAATCACATAGGATATCAAACTCTTCTATATAAGAGTTGAATTTAAAATTTCACATCATAAGAAATGTTACACAATTATTAGGCAAAATACCCTTGTTGAGTGGATCAATTTTAGACTGTGTTTGTTTTGGCGGGCTGGATTAGATTGGATTAGTATTTCCATAACTAATAGTCTTAGGATTATGAATCATTTGGATTGTGTATCATATCTTATGTTTGGATTGAGTTAGGATTATAAAAGGGGATTAATAAAATATTATCCAATCCCAGATTTGTTTAAAGAGATTGGAATGGCTAGGACATGAGACATCTAATATATTGACCATAATACCTCTATTATGGTCATTTGATAAATTAGTCATGACTTTAATTTAGTGTCCCAATTTATATTACACTCCCTATATGAGAATTGTTAATCCGTGTTTCAATTTTTTAACCAAATATTAAATTAATAATTTTATTAGACTATTAGTCTAATCTTAAATATATGTCCACCTAAACAAACATGAATTTATAATATTATAAAAATATAAGACGATTAGAGTGCCAAGTCTGCACACGAAAGAGAAAAAATAAATAAATAATAAGGATAAGGGGTTGTTTGGAATGTCCTAAATTAGTACACTTTGTCTTTTTAGACTAAAAAATTGAGGAAGAAAATATGAATGTTTGGGTTAACTTTTTGACTTTTTATGAAAAAATGTGTAATAAAAAATTATAAAAATTGATTTGTAGGAGAAAATTAGAATTGGGAGTTGTGCAGTCGTAATTGTTGACTTTTGGTGAATAGTGATAACTTTTTAACTTTTTGAGTAACTTTTTGACTTTTTAACTTTTTTGAAACATCCCAAACTTGGCCTAAATCGTTCCGTGTAATTACTAGTTTGGAGGGAAGCCTCATGCAATGCTAAAAATATGTTGGTCTGGAGCTGTTTAGTGTAATTTTTATCAACTGTCAATTGTTTTTATTATTTTATCTTTACAAGATTATTTGGTATAATTTTTATTTATAATATATTAAACAAAAATAATTTAAATAAGTTTAAAAAACTGATTATTTGATAGTTAGAGGAGTAGTGCTTTCGACTCTTTCTTTCTCATTTGCACCAAACATACTATATATATTTATTTTTGAAAATTAATTTTCATAATTGATTCACTCATTTCCCTGTCATTGTGTTCTTACCATTTCTGCAACAACGTATACTTCAAATGCTGTGATCATTGTGATACTCAACCACTTTAATACAACGTCCACATTGGATAATTTGTACTTTTTTGAATAATGTTTCTGCTCTCCCCGTGCTTTTCAAATATTATTTTTCATATACTACCAAATGGGTTCAAATATAGTTTAATTTAAACTGTACCAGCTAATAAAAATAATAAAAATCAACCAAGTTGATAGAGAATAAAAAGATAGTTGTGTGACAGACTAATTTAGTATTAATATTATATAATTTACATGAAAGCAGTGTTTATGGTAAGACAATTACAATGATATTTATAAGAGTGAAGATGCGATTGAATCTCAACATCACATGCTAATTTAAGTCAATTTTTATGCCACCCCACCACTCTTATTTTATCACATTTTGATTAATTTTTTGTTTTGAAATCGATCACCGGCTGTCCATAAATATGGTGGTATGTTAACCGGGTTTTTTGAGAAAGTGAAGATGGAGGGAGAGAGAAACATGGCTGAGAATGAGAATGGGGAGGAAGAGAGTAGAGAGAGTCAGAAGAGAGAGATGAAGAAGAAGCAGAAGAAGAAGAAGAGGCAGCTTGGAGGGATTAAAACACTTCCATTCATCTTTGGTGAGTTTTGCTTTGCATCTTTATTTTTTGTTGCTTAAACTTGTTTTTTTGTTGTTGTTTTCTCTCTTGCTATTTAATACAAATAAACATGAGTTGTTTTGATTTGGTGAAACACTACAAACTCAATGCTTGACTTGGTGAATATAGATGTATAGGAATACAAAATCAATCACAAAATTAGACATAACCCTGTTATATGAAGTGAGTTCCACACTCATATGAAAGGGTTGTATTTAATTTGATGATTGATTTCAGTAAAAGAACTGATATTATTAACGTATTAACTCCAAAGAGTAGTGGATAAAAAA
>NW_021026872.1:586669-616268 GCF_004153795.1 Camellia sinensis
ATATGTTTCATTTAAGGTCGCTATTCATAGTGTTTGGACCTCCTATGATCACTTCATGTTTATATCTCTCTTTTTATTCCGCATTTCTTGCATGTTTAGTTAGGCCTATCATGCTTTTGTTTTTTGGCCATTTATAGTTCTGGGACATAGTCTTATTTTGGCCTATACTTCATGTCTGTACGTGCTAGGGGACTATAAGCATTTGTAGCACAACCTTTGTTAATGTCACCCCTTGAAACTTGAAAGCCTTGAAAGACTTTAATTGTCTAGACTTGAAAGATTTGTTAGATAAACTTGATTTGCCCTTGGGTTTTGTACAAGATGTGTTATGCTTTGATTTGATAAAGATTTCGGATAACATTCATGTAAATCCCTTTATTATTTATACCATTCACTGAGTATCCAAGCTCACCCTCTCTATATATATGTAGGTGATGAGCAAGAAGGCGGTGACGCCTAGATGTGATTCTGGAGCTTCTTTTGGGATTTTGATTATGTCAGCTTAACCTGTAATTACGTCGGCAGTCTTGAAAATTATGTTTCTCGATTTGTAGTACTTGTATGTTGCATACGTCGGCTTGAGAAGCCTTTTGATCAAGATGTGTGTTTTGTATACATGTTATGTCGGCAGTGAGGATGTCGGCAATCCTGAAGATTTTGCTTCTAGCTGTATTTCATGTATTTTGTTCATGTCGGCTTGTGAAGCCCTTTTGTTAATATGCAAGATGTAATTTGTACTTTGCTTCGTTTGTAATTGAGTTGTAACCCATCTGCAGATGATTGCTATTTCATTTAACCTATGCACAGCTCTTATGAACTAATCTGTTTGTATAAATCGCTTCCGTACTTGTTAGCCCCATGTAATTATACTCTGATGGTGTGTGGATTTCTGAGTCTTAAGGTCGGTCAAAAATGGGGTGTCTACAGCAATCCTGAAGATTTTGCTTCTAGCTGTATTTCATGTATTTTGTTCATGTCAGCTTGTGAAGCCCTTTTGTTAATATGCAAGATGTAATTTGTACTCTGCTTCATTTGTAATTGAGTTGTAACCCATCTGTAGATGATTGCTATTTCATTTAACTTATGCACAGCTCTTATGGACTAATCTGATTGTATGAATTGCTTCCGTACTCGTGAGCCCCCTATATTTATACTCTATTGTGTATGAAATTTTGAAAGTTGGCCTTTGGTAATCTCGGATTACTGGCCATCACGACACCAAACTACTAGGGGCGGTTTGGGGTCGTGACAGAATGGTATCAGAGCACAAGTTCCTCAGTATACGTTGTCCACACACTTTGAGTCCTAAAGAGCATAGGATTTCCCTTTAGAAGGATGTTAGGATTGCATCATATTGTTTGCTATGTGAACATGGTGTGCATTGTCTCGGCATGCTTAATTGCTACTTGCCTACGTGATTATTTGTTCGTCTTGATTAAAAGTCACATTTTGCATACTCATAGCATCATGAGGAGAGGTAGACCTCCAGTTGGGCGAGATCAGTCTGAGGATAGATTGCACAAACTAGAAAGGTTAGTTGAAGGTTTGGCCCGCGAGTTAAGGCAGACAAGACAGCAGTATGCTAGTGCTACATCTACTCAGGCCGAGCAGACAAACGGCCGGAATGCAGTTCCACCTCCACCTCCCCCAGTACCACAAGTGTCCCTACAGCCAGCCTTATATGGGGATGGCACGATAGATTTGATCAGGGGGTTCAAGAAAATGAAGCCACCGAGATTCCAAGGGGGTATAGAGCCAATGAAGGCCGAAGCGTGGGTTTTGGAAATGGAAAAGCTGTTCGAGATCTTTCCCAGCACCGACACTCAGAAGGTGACGTTAGCAGCTTTTACACTAGATGACGACGCTCGCAGATGGTGGATGATGGTTCGAGAAAGTAATCCAGACTTGACCTGGACCCGATTTTTGGAATTATTTTACACCAAGCATTTTCCCTTAAGTGTTCGAAATCGCAAGGCTACCGAGTTTCAGACTTTGACGCAAGGCAGTAGAATAGTAACTGAATATGACCGTGCCTTTACCGAGTTGGCAAGGTACGCACCCTACATGGTCAGTGATGAATCTATGAAGGCAAGGAAGTTCGAAAGTGGACATCGTGGACCGATATAAGACCGGGTTAACATGCTCAACATGCCGACTTATGCCGGAGTGTTGGACAAAGCTATTCTGGCTGAGGCCAACTTGAACAGATACTAGGGTTCGGGAGAGAACCAGAGGAAGAGGCAGAGTTATGACAATCGCCGAGCACAGCTTGGTACCAAGAAAAAAGCAAATGTCGGCAGTTCAAGCAACCCAAGACAAGAGAGTGGTACTAAGCCGATATGTTCCAGTTGTGGGAAGCCACATTTCGGGGTCTGTCGTCGGGCGTCTAGGACTTGTTACGAATGTGGTGAAGTAGGTCATTTTGTGAGGGACTGTCCAAAAACGAAGGCTGGGGAACGTAAGAAAGATGAGAATACTTCGGGCTCCGTGCAGAAAGGTAACGCTGGGAAAGGACCGATGAGACAAGGCAGAGTTTTTGCACTGGTACCAGAGGACACTCAAAATACTGAGACAGTAGTGTCAGGTATGCTTTCAATTTGCTCTCAAAGTGCATATGTATTGATTGATTCGGGTTCTACGCATTCATTCATTTCTGCTAAGTTTGCCGAGAAGATTAATAGGAAACTAGAACCCCTTGATTATGTATTATCTGTATCTACTCCATCTGGGAGATCTATGAATGTTGCATCCATCTATCGAGCATGTGTTGTTGTGATTGGGAATGTTGAACTGTTAGCTGACTTCATGCCATTGGACATAACTCATTTTGATGTTATTTTGGAGATAGATTGATTAGTGGCAAATCACGCGTCCATAAATTGTGTTTCAAAGAGCGTCACGTTAAAACCCCCAAACCTAGCCGAGGTCACGTTTCAAGGAAAAGGGGTAGTATCCCCACCTTACTTAATTTCATCCATGAAAGCCTATAGATTGATCCAAAAAGGGTGTCAAGGTTATCTGTGTAGCATACTAAATAATTTGAATGGAAGTGTTGAGTTAGCCGACGTCCCAGTGGTTAATAAATTCCCCGATGTCTTCCCAAATGATTTGCCTGGTCACTTAGTCGATAGAGAGGTAGAGTTTACTGTTGACATCATATCAGGAACCCAGCCCATCTCTAAAACACCCTATAGGATGGCCCCTACCGAGCTTAAGGAATTGAAACTTCAACTACAACAGCACTTCACCCTGGGGAGCACCCATCTTGTTTGTTAAGAAGAATGATGGTACACTTCGTCTTTGTATTGATTACCGGGAACTAAATAAGGTAACCATTAAGAATAAGTACCCGTTGCCGAGGATAGACGATTTGTTTGACCAGTTGCAAGGAACACGAGTCTTTTCCAAAATTGACCTTAGATCGGCCTACCATCAGCTTAAAGTCAAAGCTGAGGATGTTGAGAAGACCGCTTTTCGGACGAGGTATGGCCACTACGAGTTTTTAGTAATGCCTTTTGGAGTGACCAATGCCCCTGCAGCCTTTATGGATTTGATAAACAGAGTCTTTAAGCCATACCTAGATGAGTTTGTGGTTGTCTTCATCGATGACATATTAATCTACTCTAAGAGTAAAGCCGAACACGATCAGCATTTGAGACTTACCTTACAGACTTTGAGGGATCGGAAATTGTATGCTAAATTTAACAAGTGTGAGTTTTGGCTTTCCACTGTTTCATTTTTGGGTCATGTAATTGATGAAGAGGGTATTTCGGTCGATCCTAGTAAAATTGAAGCCGTGGTGAATTGGCCGAGGCCGACTAATGTGTCCGAGGTTTGTAGTTTTCTGGGATTGGCTGGTTATTACAGAAAATTCATAAAGGATTTCTCAAGGATCGCAATTCCGTTGACACAACTGACTAAGAAGGGAGTGGCTTATGAATGGACTAAGGATAGAGAAGCAGCTTTCCAGGAGTTGAAGATGAGATTAGTCACAGCACCAATTCTTGTACTACCATCAGGTAATGAAGAGTTTCATGTCTACAGTGATGCTTTACATAAGGGTCTGGGTTGTGTATTAATGCAAAAAGGTAAGGTTATAGTATATGCCTCTCGTCAATTGAAGCCACATGAAAAGAATTATCCCACCCATGATTTGGAATTAGCAGCCGTGGTGTTTGCTTTGAAGATTTGGCCCCATTACTTGTATGGAGCTTCTTGTCAAGTTTTTACGAATCATAAGAGCTTAAAGTACCTGTTCACTCAGAAGGAATTGACTATGAGACAGAGAAGATGGCTTGAGTTGTTGAAAGACTACGACATGCAGATTCAATATCATCCAGGTAAAGCTAACACCGTAGCTGACGCTTTGAGCAAAAAGGTGGTGGGAAATTTAGCATGTTTAACCACGATCTCAGTGGAGCCGACTATTGTTGAGGAAGTCAAGACAAGACAAATGGAGGATGAATTCTTCAAGAAGGTAGCCGATGAAATTATCACAAAGCCGAGATCAGGGTACACCCTAGAAAATCAAGTGCTTAAGTTTGAAGGAAGATTGTGTGTGGCCGACATCCTAGAGTTGAAAAAAAAGATTCGGCAGGAAGCTCATGGTTCCAAGTTTGCTGTTCACCCCGGGAACACCAAGATGTATCAGGATGTGAAGCAGACGTTTTGGTGGCCAAATATGAAAGGAGAGATAGCTGAGTTCGTGTCCCAGTGTCTGTATTGCCAACAAGTAAAGGCAGAACATCAAAGGCCAGCAGGACTTCTTCAACTTTTGCCAATTCCTGAGTGGAAATGGGAGCACATCTCTATGGACTTTGTGGTTGGTTTGCCGAAGACACAAAAGGGTATGGATTCGATTTGGGTTATTGTGGATAGACTAACTAAGTCGGCGCACTTCTTGCCTGTTAGGACCACCTTCAACGCCGATAAACTTGCTTTGTTGTATGTGAATGAGATTATTAGACTTCATGGAGTGCCGATGTCAATCGTGTCAGACCGAGATCCGAAGTTGGTTTCCAGATTTTGGCAGAGCCTACAAAGAGCTTTCGAAGCCGAGTTGAGGTTTAGCACAGCTTTTCATCCCCAGACTGATGGGCAAACAGAGAGGACGATTAAGACACTTGAAGATATGCTTAGACTATGTGTATTGGACCTCCAAGGAAGTTGGGGAGTACATTTGCCTTTGGTGGAATTTACCTACAACAACAGCTATCAAGCTAGCATTGGCATGGCGCCGTATGAGGCACTGTATGGAAGAAAGTGCAAGTCGCCGATATGTTGGACCGAGGTAGGAGACAAAGCTCTGCTTGGTCCCGAGTTAATTCAAGTAACAATCGAGAAGATTAAGCTCGTTCAGCAAAGAATCAAAACCGCACAGAGTCGACAGAAGAGTTATGCCAACCAAAGAAGAAGAGAGTTAGAATTCGAAGTCGGGGACCACGTGTTCCTAAAGATTTCGCCGATGAAAGGAGTTACAAGATTTGGGAAGAAGGGTAAGTTAGCACCCAGTTACATCGGACCTTTTGAAATTCTTGAGAAGATTAACCTCGCTGCCTACAGACTTGCTTTGCCGCCAGGATTGAGCCAAGTCCATAATGTATTTCATGTTTCGATGTTGAGGAAATATATTCGAGATCCGCTACATCTGATCGACTATTTCGAAATTGTAATTAATGAAGATTTACGCTACGAAGAGAAGCCGATACGGATTGTCGATAGGCAGGTGAAGCAGTTGAGAAACAAGTCGATACCAATGGTGAAAGTTGAATGGAAGGAGCATTACGGGGAGGATGCTACATGGGAAATGGAAGAGGAAATGAAAGTCCGACATCCAGAATTGTTTTTGGAACAAGGTAACTCAAGTTTGGGGACCAAACTTCTTTAAGGGGGGTAGGATGTAACAACCCTCATTTTGACTTAGTCATACTTGCATACATTTATGGATGATCTTGTTTTAATATGTGCATTTGCAAATCTTGTCTTGTTTTGCTTGAATGATTGCTTGCTTGCTTTGTTCTTGTCTGGTGTGTTGCCGAGGTCATCTTAAGCCTAAACACCTTCGAGACCTTTGTCACTTAGAACTATCTTGGAACCCCATTGGTTGACCTCCATCTTCACCCTGGCATATTGGCCTAGATGTCACCATCTAGGCTGAGGTGCGCGTCGCCTAGGCCGAGATGTGCATCATCTGGGCCGAGATGTAATATCTAGGCGTTCTAGATCCTTGACCCTTGCATGAGTGGTTTTGTTCCTGGAATGGTATGACCTAGACCGAGGTGTGGCACATCTAGGCCAAGGTGCGGCACAGTTTAGTCAAGTGTTGTCCTTCCAAGCCGATGTCATTGTTACCCTGCTTGCCGAAGCTTTGCCCTTAGCCGAGATCATCACTTGCCGGAGTACTCTTGTTGTTTAGCTTGTTGAGTACACCTTGTCTTGGTCTTGTCTTGTCAAGTCAGTCACCTTTTCGAGTAGAACCTATCAGCCGATGCCACGTGTCCCGACAGAGGGATTAAGTCAGTGATTTTCGTGAGAAACATATCATTTGCATCAAGTCTTGCCTTTTAGAGAGAGAAACTCTAGGAAGAAGAAGGAGGAGTTTGAGCAAGAGAGAGAGTGAACTTCCAAGCTTGATCGTCGGAGCTTGAGCCATTAGATTCGAGTTTTGAGGTTAGAATCTTAACCTATTCTTGTTGTTCTTGTTAATCATCTAGCTGCATTGCATGATCAAACCAGTTCTACACGCCATTCATCGATTTAAAGTTGGTTTTAGAAAGAGAAAACGGTTTTCATGTGTTTTTGTTTTTGAAGAAAAGCCTCGTTTGATTCGAAAGTTTGCATTAAAGCTCATGTTTTTGTGTTTGTTTTGATAAGATCCTTGAGTGTGGGTACCCAGGTCCATGTTTTTGAATTCATAGCATGAAGTCTCAGCTGTTGTAATAGCAAGTTTTGATCTTTGCATTCATCTTCCTCATGTTCATGTTCTTCATGTTTATCAAGAGGGAAACCCAGATTTTCCCGACTTCGCTTTTGAATGTGGCCATCGAGGCTACACCTCGGCAAGGAGGTGTGGGACCTCGGCCCGTATAGGTGTTCGAGTGTTCGAACCGTAATGCGCAAGAAACGGTACCGAAACCCCGTATTTACATATCTGCCATGAGTAATGCATTCAATAGACTTTGCCATGTATTTGTAGGACTTGGACTTGCCTTGACCCCGACGTTGAAGATCTATGTGAGTGGTATTTTTAATAAGCTATGTTATCAATGTTTTGATGAGTTTTGCTTTGCTTTGTTTTTGAAAGGTATTTGTTAAGCATGAATGATTGTCCTTAGTTTTGTATCTCGTATTATACTTGCTTGAATGACCTTCTCGGAAAGTCCCTTGTGCTGGAGGACTATAAACTTTCATAGCACATCTTGTTTGAAAAGTCCCTTGTGCTGGAGGACTCTAAACTTTCGCAGCACATCTCGTTCGAAAGTCCCTTGTGCTGGAGGACTCTAAACTTTCGCAGCACCTCTCGTTTTAGAAGTCCCTTGTCAGCACATCTTGTCTTGAAAGTCCCTTATGCTGGAGGACTCTAAACTTTCGCAGCACTCTCGTATTAAAAGGCTACGGGCCTTTGTAACATAGGTCCCTTGTGCTAGAGGACTCTAAACTTTCGTAGCACCCTTGTTTGAGACGTCTCTCTTACTTTGTCTTGTTTTGCCACTGACGGTTTACCGTGTGGATATGTTTGCCGGAATGTTATCGTTTGTAATATGTTGATGCTAGTAAACACCCCTTGAAGCTTTGAAGATTTGTTAGATGGGCGAGGACCATCCCTTATTATTTAAAGTTTTTGACTTGTATTGTTTGAGAGGACTTCGGCTGTTATTCATGTAAACTCTTTATTATTTATACCATTCACTGAGTATCCAAGCTCACCCTCTCTATATATATGTAGGTGATGAGCAAGAACGCGGTGACGCCTAGATGTGATTCTGGAGCTTCTTTTGGGATTTTGATTATGTCAGCTTAACCTGTAATTACGTCGACAGTCTTGAAAATTATGCTTCTCGATTTGTAGTACTTGTATGTTGCATACGTCGGCTTGAGAAGCCTTTTGATCAAGATGTGTGTTTTGTATACATGTTATGTCGGCAGTGAGGATGTCGGCAATCCTGAAGATTTTGCTTCTAGCTGTATTTCACGTATTTTGTTCATGTCGGCTTGTGAAGCCCTTTTGTTAATATGCAAGATGTAATTTGTACTTTGCTTCGTTTGTAATTGAGTTGTAACCCATCTGCAGATGATTGCTATTTCATTTAACTTATGCACAGCTTTTATGGACTAATCTGATTGTATGAATCGCTTCCGTACTCGTGAGCCCCCTATATTTATACTCTGTTGAGTGTGAAATTTTGAAAGTTGGCCTTCGGTAATCTCAGATTACTGGCCATCACGGCACCAAACTACTAGGGGCGGTTTGGGGTCGTGACAGTAACGGTATCGATTGCGGAGTATTAATATCGGTAGTATCGGTTGGTATGTATCGGAAATCGAAAATCGGGAATCGAGCGTCACGGCAATGAAATTTTAAAAATTATTTCACAAGTTTTTCAGCTTTTTGTTTCTTGTACCGGTCTGAACCGATGAGTATCGGCCAGTCGCGTCTTGTGTAACGGTTACAAACTGTTACGTACCGGAACTCAGCCGATTCTCCTACAATTTTTGATCTCAACGCTATACCGGCTTGTATCCGTCGCGGTGCTCCATTTTTCTAATATGAACCAGCCGGTATATAGCGTATCAGCCAGTTTTTAGAACTATGCTCCTAAATGATGGTAGATGACAACGATTAGCGACGTGGATAGTGAGGAAAGAGCAATAAGATGGTTGAAGTGGTTGTAGTGAATCTGATATATTTTGGGAAAGCCACTTCCGCCAGTAATGATTGATGGAGTTAAGAAGGCCATAGATCTTGATTGGCCTGTTGTGTTTATCTATGTGTATCTCAGATCTCTGATGATCTCAAATCTCAAATATGAAGAATTACATACTGATCTCATCATCGTCTCTCAAGAATAAACATAGAACAGAGATAGATTTTTAACATATAGATTTGTTGTTGTTGTTAGATTTTCAAAGGATACATTTTTTATTGTTATTGAACAGATAATAAAATTGGGATAGATAGATTTAAAAATATAAATGAGAAAATTGAACATATAATAAAGTTTGGACAGATATATGAACAGATAAAGGGAAAAGTTGAACAGATAGTTAAAATTTTGAACACATAGAAAAAAAAAATTGAACAGATAAATAAAAATTGAACAGGTAGTCAAAAAATGTCAATAGATATATTAAGGGGTAAAATTGAAAACAAAATATCCTCCAAAACCAACCGAATGACTAGTCACCAAACTATTTCAAAAAATGTGGACTTCTTATCAACAAAAAAATATTCACTGAACTTAATATCTTATACCCTCCTTAGTTTGGACTTTTTAACAATTTATTCTTCTTGTTTTGGCAGATAAATCCTTATCTCCATGGTATATTTTAAATGTTTATACAAATAATTCTTTTATTTCACTATGTACTCAAAAGTGTATATATGTATATATATATATATATATATATGATTTAAATAAATGTATTTTTTAACTTTTTATAAAAAGATGTACAGAGTAGAGAGATGATGTGACTCAAAAAAAAATAAAAAGATAAAAAGTGTGCTTATATAGCACACCCAAATAAAAACTTTGGTATGGGTCACCCAAGATAAATTGAATATGATTCACCTATTTCAAATCCTAAATGTATATTTTAATATATATATATATAATACATACATAGTAGTTTGACTAGAGGATGCTGTTTGGATCCACACGTAATTCACTATTTCAATTATCTAAATCATTCATTTTGCAAGACTCTTCATGCATATTTTTCATATAAAAAATTAAATCAATTCAATAATCGTAATCTATTTAATTTATGAATGGTCTATTTTCAAAATTAAACTTGCTGCTTATTTTTTTTTATTCTATTTTTTTTTTTGAGACAAATATGATAAATTAAATAGATTACGATAATCAAATCGACTTAATTTTATATATAGATAATATGCACGAATTCCAATAATCGAAATAGGACCGTTGGTCCAATAGACCTAACCAACAGCTCCATTCCAAATCTTGGAGGTGTAACTAATTCACTTAATTGAATTTCTAATTAATTATAATTAGTTGGGTTTGAAAGTATTAAGACTTATAGTCATAATAGAGTTACTAGTTACACTTTGATCCAAAATTGCGTGAAGATTTTTTTTATTATATTTGGACTATAAAGGACAAAGTACCCCAGTCTCAAACTATAAACAGGTAAATTAAATCTTATTCATATATGTATTATGTAACATGCTTATATTTTTTTCATAGAGCAGTATTCACTACAACAATTTACACATTTAGCGACTGAATTTGACGACTAAAAAGAATTTAGTTGTCAAAAGTCGTACAATAGGCGACTAAAAATTAAATTGGTTGGCGTTATTTTAGGTTTTAACTACTAAAATTTGTTAGTCACGGTATATTATTTATTGACAACTAAAAAATAATTTAGTCATTAAATATGTCACAATAAGCGACTAAATATTTTATTAAAAGACCACTGGGGTTGGTGGCCTCATGGATAACGCATTATTCCGATCGAAAATTAAGGTCTATTGGATACTTCGGTGATGAGTCTCTTCCTATGAGTTAGGTTAAATCTAACCGGCAACTAGTTATCCTAGGACTAGAGCTTACAAATGTTATGATATCCCCACAAAACACACTTTTTTTTTTTCTTTTCTTTCTGTTCAAATATATATATATATATATATAATATTAAAAATTTGATAAAATACAATGTAGGACCCACACTTATATAGGACCATTCAAAGGTTGTGCAAGTCAACTCCCACCCTTATATATACCCTTTCTCTCTACTTGTTGAATACTCCAATCCATTACAACACTCACAAAAGTGGAAACATCATCACTCTTACAATCCCTTCAATCAATTCATCATTCATGGCATTTTGGCATTTTTGCCTTTTCCTACTTCTCAATTTCTTAGGTATAACTACACTTCCATAACTAAAGCCATTTCATTTACAATCTTAACATTCTTGCTTGGCTTCTATTTATTTATTTCCAAGATTAGACGTAATCACTAATGTTGTTGTTGTTGCATTTTATTTATTTATTTATTTTTCCGTAGGAGCCAATGCAGCTGTTTTTACATTGCAAAACCGATGCAGGACAACAATCTGGCCCGGCATCCTAGGAGGAGCCGGAAAACCACCACTAATGAATGGTGGGTTCCAGTTAAATCCAGGGCAAACCATAAATGTCAATGTCCCGACAGGGTGGTCAGGCCGGGTTTGGGGTCGAAGTGGATGCTCATTTGATAATTCTGGCAAAGGAAACTGCGCCACCGGTGACTGTGGAGGCGTGTTGCAATGTGGTGGTGCTGGTGGTGTACCACCAGCTACACTTGCTGAGTTCACCCTAGACAGCCCACTCGATTTCTATGATGTTAGTCTTGTCGATGGATTTAACATCCCGGTATCAATATCCCCTTCTGGTGGATCAGGGAATTGTAAGTCAGTCAGATGTCTTTCCAACTTGAACCTACACTGTCCTTCTCCTTTACAGGTGACGAGAAGTGGGAGTGTTGTAGCGTGTAAGAGTGCGTGCTTGGCTTTTAACCAACCCCAGTATTGTTGTACTGGTGCTTACAATAGTCCCAACACATGCAAGCCAACAGATTACTCAAGATTGTTCAAGGCTGCTTGTCCTACAGCTTATAGCTACCCTTTTGACGATCGTACAAGCACTTTTACGTGCAAAGGAGCTAATTACTTGATCACCTTCTGTTAAATCTTTGTTTTTTAGACATGGAAATCGTAAGAACGAAACCGTTGTGGGTACCTAATTTATGAATCAATAAGACAAGTTTTAGCAGTTTTGCTAAAATAAAAAATTTCCAGATTGATAATTGTTTGTTTTGTGGTGGTTGTTATGAACAGATGGGGTGTTTACAATTTTTGGATTTGTGATTTGATTTGAGTCAAGGTGGTTAGGAGTTAGTTGGGTTTTAGGGCATAAAAGATAACATGAATCCAATCTGGTTCAAAGATAGTTTTGTGTTTTGGTGTTGTGTTGTCAAAGAGTGTGTAAGTAGTGATATTTTTTTTTTATTACAAAAAAAAAAACTGTGTAAAGTGTATTGTGTAAGTGTGTAAGTAGTGATATACCATTGTTAATTTTTTTTTTTTTTTATTAAAAAATTAGACAGCCCATTTTTTGAGTTTGCTTTGCCTAGATATATTACTCTTGAGCATCTCCAATGGATGGCTAAATCAGCTGTCAAAGCCATAATATAGTAGCTTGGGCAATCTGGGCTTCTCCAGTGGCATGCTATAACAGTTGTCAAATTTGGCAACTGTTAAATCAAGTGTCAAACTTGGCAACTACTTTGGCAGCTGCCAAATCTGTCAAGTCATCCAAAATAAAACTGTTTTCTTTCTTCCCTCCTTCCCTCCTTCCCTTTCAGTTGGGATTTTCCAGAATGCATGAAGTTTTATATAAAAATATTGAACAAGAATGAACAAAACAGTTTCTCAAATAATTCATCAAAAAATGAACAAAATAGATTTCTCAAATAATTCATCAAAAATTGAACAAGAATGAACAAAACAAATTTCTCAAATAATATTGAACAAGAATAAACAAATTAGATTTATCAAATATTGAACAAGAATGAACAAAACTGTTTTCTTTCTCAGATTTCTCAAAATATTGAACAAGAATGAACAAAACAGATTTCATACCAAAATTCATCAATATTCAATAACATATTGAAAAAATTGAAGGAATACCAACATAAATAATCTGAAATTAATTTCTCAAATAATCCATTAATTTCTCAAATAATCCATTAAAATCTGAAATAATCTAAAGAAAAATACCTGGATTTGATGGGGGCTACGGCTTCGATCTGAAGAGGGTTAAAGATGAGGGTTGAAAAGGGTTAGAGAAGAGGGTTGAAGAGAGAAAACAGTGGCATCCGAAGCTACAGTTTATCCGATCTGATCCGAAGCTGAAGTTTATCCGAAGCTCTGATTTTCACTCAGATCTTCACTCTAATCTGAAGCTCTGATCTTCACTCAGATCTTCACTCTGATCCGAAGCTCTCTCTCTCTCTCTCTCTGATCTGAAGCTCTCTCTCCCTCTGATCTTCACTCATCCGAAGTTTATCCAAAGCTCTCTCTCTGTCTTTGAAGTTTCCTCTGATCTTCCCACTGATCTTCACTCATCCGAAGCTCTCTCTCTCTCTCTCTCTCGAGTTTCGAAGCTCTCAAATTGTCAAGAGTAGATGTGCAAAACTTTTCTAACTTTATTGATTAAAAAAATATATATATATCTACAACGGCTCTTTAGTGCTACTTTATTCAATAAAAAAAATTAAATAAAAACATAACTGAAACATGCCTACAACGGTTCGTTTTTATAAAAAAAAACATATCTGCAACGGATATAAAAAAACGGCTCTTTTTTCCATAAATACAAACCTTCTCTTCTCTCTTTTTACTCAATTTCATTTCACAACAAACTTTGTAAATTACATTTTTATTTATATTTTCTTTACACAATCGGTATGGAAGGTTCATCAAAAATAAAGAGAGGAAAATCATTCACCATTGCTGAAGATATGGCACTTTGTCGAGCTTGGTGTCACATTTCTGAAGATCCAATTGTTGGCAATTCACAATCTTATACTCACTTTTGGGGGAGAATTTATGAAAATTATTGCTCCCTTCAGAATGATCAGTCAAGAACACAAGTTTCTATCCAATCTCGATGGGGTACAATCATGAAATGTTCTAACAAATTTCGTGGATGTTTAGCGCAAGTCGAAAATCTACACCCAAGTGGGATGTCTCAAGTTGATCTAGTAAGATTTCATCTTCATTTATTACGTTAGTTTTTATTTTATTTTATTTCATCTCATATAAAAATTAAATAATTACTTAATTCAATATTGATACATATTTTATTTTATCTAGTAAGATCTCATATTTGATTTTATTTTATTGATACATACTTAATTCAGTATTGATACAGATGCTTCAAGCAAAACTTCTATACCATCAAGATGAAAAGAAACATTTTGCTTTTGAACATTGTTGGTAAATCTTGCAAAACAATATCAGGTGGCAAGATGTAACTCCTACGAATACGGTGAAGTCAAGGATACATACACCATTTTCCCCTGATTCAGCCCTCGATTCCCCTATAGATAATTGCATTTCTCTTGAAGATGACACCAGTCCAAGTGTTGGTAACAATCTAACTGTTGGTGAGGGCAGTGTCTCTGCAAGGAGTAAAAGGCCGATGGGTAGGAAATCTGCAAAAGAATTATTTCAGAAAAATCAAGCCGTTCAAGCTGAAGTTCAAAATATGAGCACACAATTGGACACATTTAACCAACACCTTGCTGAGAAGGAAAAGAAAAAAGATGAAAGAGAAGAAAAAAAGGATTCAAGCACTGCAGGAGACGAAAGAACTTGAGATGAAAAAACATGACTTCGAAATCAAAAGACAAGAACATGAGATGAAAAAGGGAGAACATATGATAATGACTACGGACATTTCTCATTTGGACCCTCAGATGAAAGCATATTACACAATGCGAAAAAATGAAATTTTCGCCAAGTGATCCTCAAATGTGAGCAGCCCAAATTTTTATTTCCCCCCACCTCCTAATGAATAATTACGGGATAAATGTTAGTCTTTATATTTTGGGATAAATGTTAGTCTTTATTTTTTTCAATATCATTTATTTTTTGATGTAATTGTTAGTCTTTATTTGCAATGTAATTTTTATTTTGTAATGAAATTTCATGTTGTTTTAAGAAACATTTTTGAGTATTTTGTACTTCACAATGTAAAAAAAGACATTTTATGAAAACACATTAACTGACATTAAAAGACATTGTAAAATAAAAAGACATTAAATGAAGAACATTTTATTAGAATAAAAAGACATTAAATGACATTAACTGTCATTAAAAAGATAAAATGCAAACTTAATTTAACTCTCCAGCTCGGGACCACAAGTGTTCAATTAGATCATTACAAATTACATTATGGGCTTCAATAGATCAAATCCTTTGCCGATTCAACATAAATTGAGCATACTCGTCATTCAGATCGCGTGACACTTGACAGCCCAAATTACTGGTATCAGTCTCAAGTTGTGCTGCACTGCGTTCATTTTCTGGAATATTACGCTCGTCTTCAATAATCATGTTGTGCAAAATAATGCACGTCTTCATGATGTAGTACAGATCCTCATCACTCCAACCTCTAGCTGGCACGCTGACAATATTAAATCGTGCTTGGAGCACTCCAAATGCCCTTTTGACATCTTTCCGACATGCCTCCTGCATCCTCACAAATAGTTGTCTCTTTGTGCCTTGAGGTTGAAATATTGTTTTCACAATCGTTGCCCAACAAGGATAGATACCATCAGCAAGATAATACCCCATGGTGTATGCGTGATTATTGATGGTGTAGTTTGCAGCAGGGGCACGTCCTCTAGTTAATTCAGCAAATAAAAGCGACCTGTCAAGAACAGTAATATCATTTAGAGAGCCAAGCATGCCAAAGAAAGCATGTCAAATCCACAAGTCGTAGGAAGCGATTGTCTCGAGTACAACTGTTGGTTTGTGGTAGTGTCCAGTGTAAGCACCGGCTTGGGCGGTTGGACATTTATCCCAACGCCAGTGCATATAATCCAAACTCCCTCACACTCTAGAAAACCCACCTTGCTCTCCCTTTTGCAATAATCTAGCGACATTTGTCTTATTTGAGGATCTCAAGTAAACACCTTGTCCACAGTATCAGTAGGTACGTCGTATTGCAGGATTCGAAGTGCAACAGCCATTTTCTGTACACTAGATAATCCAAGTGCACCAGTGGCATCATGGGTTTTGATGAAGTACTCATTGACTTATTGAATATCATGTAAGATACTAAGAAATAATGGCCGCCTCATTCAAAAGCGTCTTCAGAAGTATTCTTCTAGGTAGACAGGATTATCTGCAAAGTAATCTCTATAAATTTGTTCGTCGCCTTTGACCCTTTCACGATTAATGTATCGACAACCACTTGTGGAACCAACACGTCTGGTTTGTTGGTTTAGGCTTAACATCTGTAATCTTTGTTGTTGCGCTGTGAATAGTTACATCATGATAATATCATCATCAGATGATGAAGATTCATCAAAATCTCTATTTAATATGGCTTTACTCAAATTGTTCATTGTAGGTGGATGGTTGAGTAGGTGAATATGAAAATTATAGAAAATCTTTTTGGTCGGTACAGAGAGTTTTGAAGATATGAAAATGATAGGTAGGTGAATATGAAAATTGTAGAAAACCTTATGTTATATTTATAGAGAAAATTGTGGCTTCGATTGATCTACTTAGAGTGAGTTTCTACCTTAGATCCTTTATTAAAAAGATAGAGTGAGTCGAAGGCTTCCATTTAATCTGAACATTTAGTGATTTGGAGCACATTGGAATTTGGGTATTTATCTCTGTCTTCTCCATTCGGGTTATTTTCTTCGAGGTAGGGATTTCCTACTCCATCTTATAAGTTTTGTTCTAAGTTTTGGTATTTTGATATGTTGGGGATACTTTGGTAATTTTGGGAAAAATCCTAGTTGTATTAATAAATTAATTTGTATAATTAGTTTAAGGGAATTTGGGAATTTGGGAATTTGGTTAAATTCATGAAATTGAGGAATTCATGGATTAAATGGTGTAGTGGGATAATTTAAACCACTCGCTTATTGAATTGTTGTTATATTTATTTCCAGTCTAGAAATAACTGTTTTGGGCTATCGGTGGAGGATAGTCATGATTGTTGTAGACATTGCATGTGGATTAGGAATAACTGACGGTGGAGGATAGTCGTGATTGTTGTAGACATTGCATGTGGATTAGGAAAAACTGAAACTAATCACATTGGTTAAGTCATTGATTTAGACTGTTGAATTAATACAGAAAATACATGTATTGATTGTGTGTTGTATATGACGAGTGTTTAATACATTGTATATGCATTTTTGTTTGGGAGGAGATAGGGGATGGACTCCATTAGCATCACTTTTATGTGTGCTTATTTATATTGAAGTGTTTTTATTGATACAGCACTAAAATGTGTATCAAACTGGAAGTATGAAGTGTTTTGATTTGAGCCTGAGTCTCATCTGTTTGTTGACATGGGAAGAATGTGAATATATATATATAGTTCACTGTTGTAAGTTTGGCCAGGTTCTGAGCCATATCGATAAAGTTGGAAAGTAAAACGTGTCTTAGACAATAGTATCATGAGACTGTAAAATGATGTAATTGATTATCTTGGTTAACCATCTATTGAATGCTATTCCTTTAATCAATGCTTATATTTGGTTTAGTATATTTCTACTGGGCTGTGGCTCACCCTTTATGGGAACATCATTTTCAGGTTCAGGTGATAAGCTACCTCCAAGGACATAGCGTGAATATATATATAGTTCACTGTTGTAAGTTTGGCCAGGTTCTGAGCCATATTGATAAAGTTGGAAAGTAAAACGTGTCTTAGACAATAGCATCATGAGATTGTAAAATGATGTATTTGATTATCTTGGTTAACCATCTATTGAATGCTATTCCTTTAATCAATGCTTATATTTGGTTTAGTATATTTCTACTGGGCTGTGACTCACCCTATATGGGAACATCATTTTCAGGTTCAGGTGATAAGCTACCTCCAAGGACTTAGCTTGGAAGGACTTGGATTTTGAAGACTATTTTCAGTTATTTGTTTTCATTTGTTAGTACATGTAAACACACAAGCCTAGAGCTTTATTTGTATTTGAGTTAGAACTCATGCTTTTGTGTCCAAGTGTTGGCTTGGAAAGATGTAAGCCTGTAGGGCATTTACTTTGATGTACATGTAATGCTTTTGTTTAGTAAGACTCTGATGAATATTATAATGAATTGTTTCCTTTTTAACATTGGATGTTGATGTTATATATATTTAATGGGTTTATTTTTGAGGGCGTTACAGATATCATCATCAGATGATGAAGATTCATCAAAATCTCCATTTAGTATGGCTTTACTCAAATTGTTATTGTAGGTGGATGGGTGAGTGGCTGAATATGAGTTTTGAAGATATGAAAATGATAGGTAGGTGAATATGAAAATTGTAGAAAACCTTATGTTATATTTATAGAAAAAATTGTGGGTGGGTGAATGATGGATGGTTGTTGGGTGGGTGAATGAATAATGGGCGGTTGTTGGGTGGGTGGATGAATAATGGATGGTTGTTAGGTGAGTGAATGAATAATGGGTGGTTGTTGGGTGGGTGGATGTGAGTGAATGAATGTTGGGTTAATAATAGATGGTTGTTGGTGGTTGGTTGTTGGTGGGTAATTGGTGATTGTTTATTTTTTGTGTAGTTAAAAAAAATTATTAAATATATAGTGATATGTTTTTTGGTGGGGTGAATTAATCAAACAAATTTTTTTTTTTTCAGTTTTTCAATTTTTTTTAATTTTTTATATTTGTCTAGTTGGGAATAATATAAATATATAATTTTTTTAACAAACAGATAAAAAAATGTCACAAAAGATAAAAAATAAATAAAAATAAAATCACAAAAAACCTATATCCAAACAACACCTACAAACTTGGAGGGAAAGTTGGTTGAAATTTGTCAAAAATAACAAATGACCATTGTAGCACCATTGGAGCACCATTGCTATAATTTAGCAAAATAATACTATTCATTATTGGAGATGAGTTTGATATAAAAATTTAAAACATTTTCTCTGCTAAACAATTGAGTTTGATTTAACTGTCAAATAATTTTTGTATATAATCATACTAGCAACGCACCATTGCACGGAAATTCTTTTAGAGAGAAAAAAAAAGTTAATATATATAATTTTTAGCTTAAGATATGTTTTAAATAATGATATTTAGAATTCACTTAAATCACTTATATTGCGATATTAGTTAAAGAGCCAATAATAATCATCCATGTGTATATTAATATTATAAATTCAAAATTATGAGAGAAATGAGTTGAAGTTTTCAACTTCAAAGATAAAACAATGTTTTGCTATATATAATAATAGATATAGATTTATCAAGTTAACACACAAGTTTAAGTTTTTTGCTCAAATTCTAATTTGAAATCATGTCAACTATTTTATTGGTCAAGACTCAACTCATGGATAAAAACTCTGACAGGTTTGATATTTATTTTGGACCAAACTATTTGGATTGAACAAGTTGTTTGACTATAATTAGCGTTAGAAGATGAAGTGTATTTATAAATTTTAAATAATTTTTATTTTATTAAGTTATGTATAATTTATACTTATAATAATAACTTCTATACATTTTTTTTTTTAAAAAAAAAAAGAAGAAGAAATATTTGGATGATCATATTTAATGCTATAATTGTATAACCATGTAACATGACACATTACCAGACTTTTGTTTTTTTAATGACCAGATATTCAGACCAGCTTATACGCACTTCGACTTCCCAGAGTTTAACCACATGTGTTTAAGTAGTATCAAATATGGTTATCATAGCATTATTATAATTTTGATTTTTTTTTTAATTCAATGATTAAAAATTTCAAAATAACTAATAAAAATTTTATTTATATTTTTAATCTAAATATTTCAAATGAGATGTGGCTAAAATATAGATAAGATTATTAATAGGCTATCAAAATTTCAATTTAGATATATGGTTATATGGACCAATAGTTTTATGGCACATATATTTTTTAACTTTCAAAAATAAAAGAGAAATGCTAGACACTCATACTTTTAAATAGGAGTACAACTTGAGCGGTCTCAACTTGAGCCCAACCCAAATTTTTTTTAAGCCTTGGACAAAATATTTTAAAATTTGGTACGGACTAAAGCAAAAATGTAGAAGCCCGAATTAAATTTGAGCAGGTTTGGGCAAAGATATCAAACAGCTCGTGCAACCCGAAACATACACTGATATTTCATCTTCAACATACCAAAACCATTCCATTAATTCTGCTATAGATATAATTAGTAGCTTGGATCAAAAGAAAGTGAGTGTTATTCAATTTGAGAGGAAAATAAAGAGTTGTAGCTCTATCACCACATAAATCTCCCAAGAACACCATTGCAACTACAATTTCGAGATTTCAAATTGAGAATTGAGAACACACTTCCATACACTGGAGTGTAACCAAGAGGGAGTTTGTAAATCAAATCCTTCTTTGGAAAGAAAACTTTACACACTTTTCATTTTCTTTCATTTTTCTTCCATTTCCTTTCTTGTATTGCTTTTATTGTTTCAATTACATGTTATAAACCTGTTATAAGCTAATTGTAAGTGGTTAGTTAAGCCACATATACACTTTTCCGTTTGTTTTTCTAGTTTCTGGGCAAAACAGGGCACTTGGCCTGGTTTGAGTGGCCGATCGGCAGGTTTAGTGTACGGTCGGCAAGTTTTCTGGCCGACCAGCCACCCCTCTCTTGGATAGATTTCAGCAGCTTCCCAATATTGCACAGAACAATCTTCTGACTGTCTCCGAGACCCTACAAAGCTCCTATTTTTGTTTATTTATGTTAATTAGAGAGTGTTTGTGAGAATTTAACTTGTTGTAATTATTTTATTCGTCTCCTCCTTTATTCGGATTTGTAATATTCAAAGCGATGTAATAATTCTCCAACCCTGCTTCTTTTCTATCCCGTTCTTTTACGTGCTTTCCATATGCTGTGAATATGCATCTTGTATATGTTTGTCATCATATCCATGCTTTGCATCCACACTTTGCATCCATGCTTTATGCCTTATGATCTGGCTAAAATTGCATTTGTGAGTTTTATCAATTATTTTGTGATTTTGTGTGCTACCTCATGATTTGAGCTGTTTTACATGTCTTATACTAGAAGCCAGATTTGTAGTTGCATTTCATGACTGCATTAGGATCTTGTATATAGAACCATGCATATTTTTACTAATTTTGTTTTTGTGCCTATTTGTGGGACGCCAGTAAATATGTAAGTTTTTATGCTTTAGCATCCCGCCTGTGTGTGATTCTCTACTATGTTTAGCATCCTACCTTGTGGTTATGTACTTATTTGATATAACTCTATGCATGCCTGTGGGTGAAGGTTGTGCTATTTAATTTGGAATAAAATTGATTTTCATGATTGTACCATTCAAAACATTTTCGAAATAATGAAATCAAATTGGACGGCACAGTCTACATTTGTTTTGCTTCACATAGTAATTCTTAGGGTTTATTAATAACTGGAATATGAACACATAAAGTTAATAAAAATCATATCATGGTTAGTGAAGGCCAATCTTTTGATCGAGTGAGCGAGGGTGCTTAATTAATGACCTTCTCCCCTCATACCCGAGATTCTGAACCAAGCATCCTTAGTTACAACGAACTGTGGCCTTGGCACACAAGTCATGGTTTTTCTAATTCTTCCAAAATAAATATTAGGTGACGACTCTAAAATTTGATTACGCAATCCATTTCTAGAAAATGTTTTTTGCAATAAAATGGATTTTCTAAAAATTTCCAAATGTGGACTTTCATCTATGTTTCACATTGCACTCATGAGACTAGATCAAAGAGACCGGGAGTCTGAACTATTTAACGGCGTGCGAGTACCCTCCCGGGCAGTGTTACACATATCATGATTAAGAAAGGATTTAGGAAACAATTAGAAACGACTCAATGAACACGTAACAAACATTCCAAATAAGTTTAAAAACTGATTAACAAATCAAATATGTCTTAAGATGTTGTGCTTGGGTATGTTTGTGTAAGTTATACGCCACATTCTGACCAATCTATCTGAGGAGCCATCTATGAGTAACAACTCTATAAAGCTATGTTTATTTAAAAATATTTTCTTAATTACAAGTCATGTTATATTTCTAAATTGATAGTTTATGTAAATGAATGAATGATTGTCCTTTTATGAAATGTAATTGTGTCATCCTTTAGTATTTGTTTCTATCATCAGAGATCTTTGTCGGTTCCAAACCTTGGAACTATTTGTCCAACATTTGTGGTTATCTGTTCTGATCGTATATAACCATTTGTTCTATTTTGCTAATGGATGTACCACGTATGTTTGCTTACAAATATGAATAAGATTCTGATATGCTAAGAAACTCTGGATTACGAATTTATACTTATGATGCTTTAAATGATTCATTTACGTTATTAGACATCATTCATTACCCATTTACGCTGTTGTTATTCACTGGACTCTAGCTCACCTTTTATAGATGTATGTAGGTGATCATATGTAAGACTAAGCTTAGGGTTGACTATCTAAGACTCCATTTTGAGTAGCTAACCTTTGTGCCTCAAATTGAGGTTCCAAATGTGTCAAGCTTCAAGGCTTCTTGAGTTTTCTGTGTGTGTGTGTGCTCGCGCGCGCGTGTGTGTGTGTGAAGTAACTCTTTTGTTATGTAAATAAATTTTTTCAAAGTTGTGGTGAAGATGTTAACATTTTGTAAAGTTAAACCCTTATTTTGTGTCAATATTATGTGTGGGATATTATGATGTTTGCTTTTATATTTATATGGGAGTTTCTTCTGTTCATGTAAGTTTTCACAGCTCAATGGATGTTTTAATTTAATAGGTTTGTTTTCGCAAGCCCTTTTATCTGTACTTCTATTTAGGAAGGTCTTCGGTAATATCGGATTACTGGTCGATCACCTCGCTAATCCCTTAGGGCGGGGGTTGGGTTCTGATAATTTTCAGGTAGACTGGTGTGCCTCCGTCAAGGCAATGACTTGAGAGGATCTTGGAGCTTAAGGCTTGTATGATTTGTCTTCTTTGTTTATTTTGTTGTAATTTAAGCCATGTGCTTCTATGATTTGACTTATGACTCATTTGTTGTAATCGGGTAAGGCCTTGAAAATTTGTAGCCTTTAAGGCATTCACTTGTATAAAACAGATCTTATTTCATGTTAATCATGTCTCAAAATCCCTGTTATAGAATGGAGAGTTGTATAAACGCATTTTATTAATATAATGATAGAGTAAAATGTCTATTTATTTTGAGACGTTACAATAAGAGAGGGACAGGGGTGGAACCATGATTTTATCACCGGAGTGGCCAAATTTTGCATAAAAAGATTTCATTATACTCTAGCATACATATATACAATATGATATGTAAGTTCTATATATATACATAAAGAAATAAATACCATGGAAGTAATGCTTTGTTATATTAATAAGCTTTTTTGGTGTAAAATAGAGAATGCAAGATCAGAGAAGAATAAGATATACATTTTTTAAAATTGAATGGCCATTTCATAAATAAAATAAAATGTATATTTTTTAAAGCATTAAAGGTAAATAGTATCCTTCGCGAAAGCAAGGAAGCCATAGCCCCCCATACTATTCTCTTAGTCCTTTCCTAGGTAACTATTGCGCATATATGCACAACAACCATTATTGCACAGCTTGTTAAGCCCATACCAGGATCCATTTCAATAATCTAAACTGTTAACTTTCTAAAGTATATTGAGTAAAATATACTTGCAAAAAATTAAGTTGATCAAATATCGATATTCCTTTTATCAAATCATATTTGTATCTAAAAAAATAAATGATAATTTTGATTTGAAATATAAAACTAAATTCAAATGTATTTTGATGAAAGAGTTATCAATATCTGATTAACTTGATATTTTACAGGTGTGACGATCCCACCACATATAATGATTAGCATTTAATTAATTAAAGACATTTGAATTTTAATTGCCAACTATTCTAATTTAATCTGGGATTTATAAAAATTATGGAGACTGATCCGTATATGATTCTATTGAGAATTTATTTTGGGATTAGAAATTGAAAGCCTAAATGGCTCAAGAGATTATAATTGATGAATTGAATCATTTTAATAGTGAAACGAGAACCTGATTCATTTGAATAAAGAAAGAACAAGCGTAGGAGACCTTCGAATTATTTAAACAGAAGACAAAAAAAGTCAAGTTTGATCAAAGAAGTGATATTGTATATCAATGTGTATATGTTATGTGTTTGTGTAGGTCACGCGCTATTGTCTGCTTGATCTATCTGCCTTATCTGATCTACTAGCGGGGCCATCTGTGAGTAATAACTCTGTAAAGTTATGTTTAACTTTAATTATTTTCTGATGCTATGAAATGATTAGTTTTCTGAAATGCGATGTTTTGTATAAATGAATGATTGTCCAAATTTCTAAAATGTATTCGTGGCATCCTTAGCATAAGGCCCTTGCCCGGGGGTAATAATACAACAGTCTATAAGTACAAGGCCCATGCCCAAGGGTAACAATACCGTGGTCTCATGGCCCTTGCCTGGGGATCATAATACCGTGGTCTCAAGGCCCTTTCCCGGGGGTAATAATACCGTGACTCAAGTATGTTACAAGTTTCCCGGTACCAGAGGTTTCTTAATGAAACTAACAAGCATGATAATGCTAATTTCTGACTCTGTGATGAATATTATTCATTAAAACCCTTTACTTTGTTATTATTCACTGGACTCTAGCTCACCGTATTATTTATGTATGTAGGTGATCAGGCGCGTGACCATGCCTAGAGCTTCTGCCTGGATTTTGTTCTGTCAGCCAACTTATGTGCCTCCTGTGGAGGTTCTGGATATGTCAAATGGTTATGGCTATATGCATAAAGTTCAAGTTTTGTCTTCTTATTTTTGTTTATTTTGTATTTAGGGCCAAGTCTCTTTCTGTCTAGTCTTTATATATATATATATAATGATGTGTAAATGTATGTATATAAAGTTTAAAATTTTTCTGTCACATATAAGTCTGCACAGCTCAATGGATGTTGTATAATTGATATTTGATTCCGCAGCCCCTAATTCTATGTTATTCTGTTAAGCCTTTGGTAATCCAAGGATTATTGGCCGGTTACGACGCTGAACCTATAGGGGTGGGTTTGGGTCGTGACAACAGATATATTCGAACTGTTTGGATCATTAAAATGAGTCCCAGAATGAGCCCAATAAGTTGTGCTTTGAGAAGGAGAGATATGAGACATGAATGACAGAAGAAAGGTGTTAGGAAGTTGCTTTAAGCGTAAATTTATTTTGATCCAAGTAAATTCAATTATTAATTACATAGATGGGTTAATCCCAACCTTCTAACCAACTATGTTGAGAGACATTTTCAAAAATCATTATGGTAGTATGGTGGTGTGGTGGTAGTGGCTGTTGTGGCTGTGGTGGCGACGGTGGTAGTGGTAATGACAATAGAGTGGCAGTAATGGAATGGGTGGTAGCAAAAGAGCATGATAATAGTAGCAAAATGAAAAAAATATATATATATTTTTTAAGTATCAATATATATATATATATATTATGGTGATTCTATGATAGATAAAAGGATCATTTCTTAAGTTGAAAGAATTTTGTTAGAATAGTCATTTTAATGAAATAACTATTCACACTTAGACAATGCCATACTAAATAAGGAAAAATTAATGGACAATTAGAATAAACATTCTGTTTCAACCCATTCTATTGTACCAAACATACTTGTGTTCAAGTATAAAAAATGATGCCCATGTCATTGATAATGGATCAAATTCCTTCATATTTGCTCGATTAACTAACTTAAGCCTCATTTTGAAACATATTATTTTAATAATTTTTTAAATTTTTTGTTAAAATATGAGATAAAAAATTTAACATGTTTGAAATGACTTTTAATTTTTTACGAAAAGATATACAAAACATATAAAGAAACGAGAATATTTGACTTTTTAGTATAAATTATTTACTTTTTGATTTTGTAAATAACTTTTTGATTTTTAAGTTAAAACAGTAAACAAGACCTTAGTAGTTGACATTTGAACATCAAGTATACATTCTTGGGGCTTTTCCCAAATTAAGGCAAAATAGCAACCTATTTTCCAAACTAGGCCTAGTTTGGACAGAATTCCCAAACTAAGCTAAAACGTGGTTGTGAACCACGCTTTCACCGTTTTTGTGGCCCACCCGCAGAAAATTTGTAAAATCGTAAAAGCATGGTTACAAACCACGATTTTAAGGAAATTTGATTTATACATAAAGCGTGGTTAGGAACCACGCTTTTAAGTAAAATTTGTTTTTTTTAGAAAACGTGGTTACGAACCACGCTTTTACTGTGCTTTTAAATAAATTTTTGTTTTTTCAGAAAACGTGGTTCACAACCACGCTTTTACTGTTCACCAAGGAAAGCATGGATGATAACCACGATTTTAACAGAAATACAGTTTTAAAGGAAAGCGTGGTTTGTAACCACGCTTTTATGAGCACTCACCGTTGATTATTATTATTATTATTATTATTATTATTATTATTATTATTATTATTCAATCCACATTCTATAATTCGCTCAATCATCTTATAGATCTCTATATATAAATTATTCATATAAAATATCGTATTGATAAACAATCTTAGATACCAAATTTTATTATTTTAATATTTAAAAATAAATTATGTAATTTTGAAATTATGTTGCATCCATTATTTTTTTAAAAAAATGATAAAATTATATGTACGATTATCAGATCAATTTGATATTTACATAAATAATTTATACATTAAATTTTTAAAAAATAAACAGCATGCATTGTCTAAAGAGTAGTGAATTGTGTAAAAAATGTAAATTAAATATTTGCTTAATTTATTTGATATTTTTTAAATTGTTATTTAAATATAAAATTTTAAATAAATTTTTATTTTGCTATATAATTCAAATATAATTTACAAAAGATCGATGATGGACAAAAATAAAAACAACAAATAAAAAATTAAAAATTAAAAAAGAAGAAGAAAATAATGGCCTCGAGACACGCACCCTCCCAGAGAACATTTTGCGCAGTTTCGGAGAGATTTTGTCGGGGCTTTTCCCAAACTAAGCCTACTTTTGCAGAATTTTCAAAACTAAATATTTATTGTTCCCTTAAATTTTTGTTACCATGAAATATTTAAATAAAACTTCATACAGCATATATAAAGTATCTAATTTGCTAATTACTACTACAAACAGGAAAACAAAATAAAGGTATGGCTATAACACTTATAACACTTTAGATTGCCGTAGCTAGTTCAAACATAAGTATCCCACAAAAATAATTTGTGGAAACATTCAACATAACTCTGAACATAAAATAAAGCGACGAGTACAATACTTAACAGTTACACAGACAAATATTAGATAAACCTTTCACAAACTCATTGTCGAAAGAGTTATTTCAACACACACAACATATAATTATGGATAACCTAATATAATTTAGTAGATAGATAGATGCCTAATCCTCGCTCAAATCAGCAATCTCAGAGTCCGAACAATCAGAGAGCTCAGAGTTAGAGAGAAGTGCAGGATCGTCCATGATAGCCTTGATAGCCGCAGCATTTGGTGTTGTTCTGTTCTTCTTGGCATCCGACTTAAGTATAGATAGTTCCATATTGCGGGCTGACCTACGGTGTATTTGAGAAATCTCACATCGAAGTCTTTCACATAGGCGATCAACATTATCTAGATCTTCCTTTTGGATCTGAACTGAACGTGCATTCGGCACCTTCAGTCGATTTTCCCGACAAAATCTTTCCATTTGCACTCGCTCTATAAATAGTGCAAGCCACTTCAGAAGTCTAGCGTCTGCTAAACCATATCCTGTTTGATTATCAGATGGATCCTCCACAAAACCACATGGATCTCGATAGTACTTGGGCATGACAAAATGTCGCTTCCCAAACCTATCATGATAAGCAGAAGAGGCATCTAACAAAGTATATGGTTTTTCATCTTCAGCATCACCACTTCCCCTTCCCGTTCCTATTCCTCCGCATGAACTCTCACCTCTTTCGAAGTTCCTACCCCTTGCGAGTCCCCTTCCTGTTCCTCTTCCTCGTCATGAACTCTCACCTCTGTGATTCCTACCCCCTGCCGTGAATCTATACTCCATTTGATTTTTTTCTCAATAGATGAACGATAGTTTCCTAGGGCGAACTGAGTGGAAAGGTTGTGTTGTAACGCCCTAAAAAAAAATACATAAAATCCATTACTTTAACCATGCATTGATATAAAAGAAACCAACCATTTCTATTCATCAAAGTAATTCCTACAACTGTATTACATGTTCACAACAAAAGCAAATGCCCTATGGGCTTACAGCTTTCCAAGTTAACACTTGGTTACACAATACAAGAGTACTAACTCTAAACAAAATAAGCCCTTGGCTTGATATACATGTAATACAACAAAATAAACAAAAAGAGTCTTCAACTCTCATCATCGTCCAAGCTATGTCCTTGGAGGTGGCATACTACCTGTACATGAAAATAATGTCCCATAAAGGGTGAGCCAACGCCCAGTAGAGATATGCTAAACACAGTATGAGCAATAACTAAGACATTAGCAATTGATAAATGTTTAATGTTCATAAACCAATTCATAACCCATTTCCATTTCATGAGCACTATGTTCATGTTTCATTTTAGTTTCCATTTCGTATCAATTTCACAATTTACATCAACGGCTCAGAACCTGGCCAACCACCGATATGAGACAGTGACTCATATTAAACATTTCTCATTTTTATAATAGATAAACATACTAGTTGTATCAACATCTCAACAGATAAGCATACAAGCTGTATCCACATTTCAACAGATATGCATATTAGCTATATCAACACTTCCAATGATAAGCATATGAGCTATATCAACACTTCCAAAGATAAGCATATAAATTTTCTAAATAAATAAATTGGAATTTCTAACTTATGTAACTTGTATGTGAATGAAAATTTTATATTGATTGGTCAATTTATGATTCAAAACAAATATAAGCATAAATCATGAAAGTTATGATATAAGAAAGTAATAATTCTAAATATCTGAAGTATTGATTGTTTAAGTCCCATAATTTAATTTCTCAAAGTTAGCAAGAATGGTTAGTTTATATCTTAAAGTGGGTATCCGGTTATTTGAAAGAATACATAGACGCCTGTTTAAATACTTAGCATTAAAACTTTGGCTTAGAGTAAATGAAGATTACTCTTAGTGGAGGTTTATCTCTTAGAATTGAAGATGGTTCTCAGTCTCTTGTAACAAAAGAGATGGAGTGACATGGTATTTTTGTCACAGGTTTTTCTTGAATTTTTCAAGATGCAAACCCATCATCAATATGAGTTAATAGTTATGACAGTGATTGTTAGTCCAAACATGTTGGTCACGGTCAGTTCTATTTTTTTGTATTTCCAGTTCTTGAAATTTTTGTTTAAATTTGTTTTTTGATTTTCAATTCTGGAATTGTTTTAGAAACTATTTTTAACAGTTTTGACTAGTTTTTAGTGTTGGAAATTTTAATTTATTTGTGTCCATGCCTACATTTGTTATAGAGTTGATAATTAATATTTACAATTCTTTGTGATATGATGTCTTTAATTGATATATT
>NW_021026872.1:634658-676866 GCF_004153795.1 Camellia sinensis
GCACTCTTTTTTGTCGAAATGACATTTTTGGGCAGCCGACCACTGTTCATTTTCGCACCTTCGTTACTTTAAACCATGCGAGGACGCGCACTTTTGAAATGTGAACCTTCGAGTTGACCTCAGGCCACAACTTCTGCGAACAATGCTCAATGCGTGCGAAGAATGTCCCGCCCTGTATCCTTTTCATGCCTTGTGAATTCCACATATTGTTTCAATCATGCTGTGTAACAATACCTTTCATTACTTGCGAAGACCGCATACTTATTTCATTACCTACGTAGACCGCATGTTTTGATTGCGTAGACCGCATCTTTATTAATTTCATTACCTGCGTAGACCGCATGTTTTGACTGCGTAGACCGCATCTTTATTAATTTCATTACCTGCGTAGACCGCATGTTTTGATTGCGTAGACCGCATCTTTATTAATTTCATTACCTGCGTAGACCGCATGTTTTAACTGTGTAGACCGCATATTTATTAATTTCATTGCCTGCATAGACCGCATGTTTTGATTGCGTAGACCGCATCTTTATTAATTTCATTACCTGCGTAGACCGCATGTTTTGATTGGGTAGACTGCATCTTTATTAATTTCATTACCTGCGTAGACCACATGTTTTGATTGCGTAGACCGCATCTTTATTAATTTCATTACCTGCGTAGACCGCATGTTTTGACTGCGTAGACCGCATCTTTTCATTACCTGCGTAGACCGCATGTTTTGATTGCGTAGACTGCATCTTTATTAATTTCATTACCTGCGTAGACCGCATGTTTTGATTGCGTAGACCGCATCTTTATTAATTTCATTACCTGCGTAGACCGCATGTTTTGATTGCGTAGACCGCATATTAATTTCACTACCTGCGTAGACCGCATATTAATTTCATTATGATCTCCACTTGCTTTGCGCTGTCACGGCGCTGTCACGCATTTCGAGTACACTACTATGTATCTTGTTAACAATTTTGTACCTGTTAAGTTTGTTTTCTTTGCAGGCACGATATTGTATGTATGGTTCATTTGAGGCTGGTGCAACCAGACGAGCCGCACAAGTATTGTATCCTCCAAGTGAGACGTATTGAGAATTACATGATTCTCTTACATCCCTTCTGCATTGTAGTGTAGTTTGGTATATGCTAGCTTAAAATTGTCGCATGTGTGCTTCATTACAGTTTTCTCTGTATGATCATAAGCTATGCCCGGCTCTGTGCATTGCCTTGCATTCTGCCCCTGCCTTCGGGCGCATATCCTGTTTGTCTTGCATGTTTGTCAGAGTCTTCGGCCTTGTCAAAAATGGGTCGTCTCTGGGCTTTGACATTCACTCCCATCACTATTTTGACTTTCGAGTTCTGTCAAAGAGGGGCAACTGTAGACACCCCATTTTTGACCGTCTTCAAGACTTGGACGTCACCGCTTGGAACACTCGGTGATTATCCATGTTTGTGTTCGTTTGGAGTTCCTGGAAGACCCGGCTCGCGCGTCCTGCCTCAGGATTTCCGAACTCGACCGTTTAGTGTCCGGTTTCACACCGAACACTTGTGTTTTGCCTTGGAGGGGTAGGGAATGCCTTCTGAGGCATACCCACACACCACCGGCAGGGGCTAGAGGCCACCGGCTGGTCTTTTTCTTCCATCGGCACTATTTGTTGCCGGTTGGCATTTTTATTGCCGGTCGGCATAGTTTGTTGCCGGTCGGCACTCTTTTTTGTCGAAATAACATTTTTGGGCAGCTGACCACTGTTCATCTACTTTATGGAGATATTTTGTTCCAGCTGTGATACCTGGCACCAACTCTGCCTCCCTCCATACACGTGTATGGAGGGATCTCCCTCTAAGCAAGCTTGTTGTATAAGCTTTGCAAGACGGAGTCTTATAAGAGGAAGGGCTTTCCTCTTTGATCTAGGTTAGAGACTTAGAAGCAAAAACCAGAGCTTAGAGATATAGATACATTCTATCTCTATATCTCCCTCTCTCTCCTCCTTTGTGTGTGTTTCCTTGGCCCAAAGGTGGATTTTACCTTACTTTTGCACCATTACACACACTATTACACCTTGCTTCGAGATTGAGGGACTTGGGGGGTTGATTCTTGAGTTTTTGGACTGATTTTGATCAAAAGAAGAGGGCTGGACCATTTGTTCTTCAAAGGTTCTTCAAGGGTGAGCATCTTGCTTTATATTCCCCAAACTTGCAATAGTCTTTTACCTATCTTGATTGTTGATTTAGCTTTTGTGTATAACATAAAAAAGGCTTATATTTTCATGCTTTAGAACTTTCATTAAGGTTGTTTTGTGTTTTGAGTGCAAACTCACCCTATTAGGCCTTGTTTGGCACCATTTGATGTCTCTTTGGTAAGGCTTTGTTTACTTCAGTGTTTTGATCTCCTCATCACTGAAAAATAGTGTATTTTTTAGTGGTAAAGAAGGTGGTTTGAAGTCTTGCATAGGGGAGGGACACCACTCTCCCTTCATTGTTTTGTTTCCTTGCCTTTTGGCTTAAAAGGGTAGCATGTATGCTTGATCATCTTGAGCCTTATTTCAGAAGTTTTTTGGATGTTTTAGGTCATATGTAACCTCTATTTTTGGCCGGATTTGTGCCTCCTTGCATGCTTATAGTAATTTTTTGTTTATTTTCCATTTAGCTTGGAAGTGCACCTCATGATTAGGCCATGATTCTTGCATGTTTTAGCTTAGTTCCATGAAGATTTTGGCATTGTTTTACCATGTTTTAAGGTCTGTGGACATCCATTTCAGTCATGCTTGCCTGTTTTTTTTGATGTCATCTCTTTGTGTTTTGGCTTGTAGGCTTTGAGTTTTGCCCTCTAGCATGTGTAGTTTGACCATCCTTATGATTTGGCATCATTTAGGATCCTATTCCAGCCCAAGAATCATGTTTGTATGTGTGCATGTATGATCTCTTTTATGCCTTGAGGGGTGCCCTCTATGCCTAGAAATGAGTCTTGGTGGTAGCATTTCAGGGAGGCATTTAGCTGCCATATTAGGAGGCTTTGGAGTCCCATTTGCATGTAAAAACTGTCTTTACTTGTCTTAGTCATGCCATGAGTAGTCATGTTGGTGGGGGGTGAAATGCCATCTTTTCATGCCTTAGCCTTGGGACCATTGGATTGCTTGTTGGCATAGTTTTTTTTTGTCCACCATTTTTAGGCACTTTTGGCCGCTGTTTTGGGTGGTTTAAGGTCTGGCCCTTTATGGTTCAAGGCCCCATTGCATGCTTGTTTCATATTTGTTGCATGGTTGCTTCATTAAGCCTTGTAGTATATTAATCCCATTGTCAAATTGGTCCATGTTTGCATCACATTTTGCACCTTGCATGCTTAGCATTGCATATTTGTCATGGTAGTTGCATACATTTGCTATGTTTGCATGATTGGTGTCATGTTGCATTTGAGCCATGTTTGCATAACTGCATTGCATTACTTGGTTTGGGGTGTCAAACCAAGTGGGGGATCAAGGGACATTCATACTTCAAGTGATGTAATGTACCATGATCTTGGTCACCGGGGCCTTTGACTTCGACATGATAAGGCTTCGGATCTCATTTGTTATGTTGCATGCATCTTTACATTAAGTGGCAAATTTGATCCTTGGTTATCACGCACATTGATGGCTCGAGGATCGAAGGTCATACTTCCTTGAGCTCAAAGCATGATGGAAGCATGACCATGCTCACATGTGTCTGAAAACCCATGCCATGCACTGCCTGTTCCTGTTTGCTGTCAAAACTGTCTTCTGCAGGAAATTTTCTGCCGACCGCAGAATTCAGTGCCGGCCGGCAATCTTTGAATGGCCGATAAATCAAATAATGCCGATGGAAATCCTGACTGCGGGTGGGAATTGTGCTGGCCGGTGGTGCCTGCAACATGCAAGGAAGCTGTTCTGGAGTTTTGGCGATTTCAGAGAGACAGGGCAGTACAAACAGAGGTGGCAGGGGTACGGTACGGGTTTTTCGGGCGAGCCGAGTTTCGAGCATGCATCTGCCCATCCCGAGGTAGAGGCTGCGGCCACCCTCTTCTTTTTTTGCATCCTTTCTTTATATTAATTAGAAATTCTGTAATAATTTATTTGCTTACTATTGGGGACTGTATATTTTTTGTACCTCCGAGTGAGGGCAATTATGTAATAAGTGTGCGTGAGTGTGTGTATGTCTTCCAACCTCACGTCTTTCTTCCTTTATTTACCTGCTTATGATGGTAGATTAGGGCATGTTTAATTTAGCATACCTTATGCTATGCATGCGTGCATTCATGCATTTGTATTGCATGCATTAGGCTCGGTACATCACGCTAACTGCATTTGTACTTCAATTTACAAATCGAAATATGTGATAATTGATCGCATTACATATGCCATGCTTAGGTTAACCGAGCCTATCTAAATTGCATCCTGTTATGTTTGCATTAGGCAATTTGACATGGACTTGGATCATGACGTTTTGCTAACTAGTTTACTGTTTTGGCACGGAGTACGATGTAAGTATTTATGCTTTAGCATCTCGCATGTGTGTGAATATTAACACGACAGTATGCTTGCCATGTGGCTAAATGCTTATGTGTTGAACTGTTTGAATGCCTGTGGATGGAGGTTGGATTGTTTGAGTTGGAAAAACTCATTGAAATCCGTGTTTTAGCCTACTTGCGAGTAGCAAAATCTAAAGTATTTCCAATGCAAACGGATATGCAATGTTTATTCCCAAATTAGGCAATCTAGTCTATACTTGTTTGCTGTGCGCACAACATAGTAATTCTAGGCTAATAACTAGAGTAAGAACACATAAACATTTTCAAAACAGAATATCACGGTTAGTAGAGGCCGGTCTTTGGACCGGGCGAGAGGGGGTGCTCATAGCTGACCTTCCCCGATCGTACCCAAGTTCCCGAGCCGAGGCAACTTTGGTGATGACGGACACGTGGCCTTTGGCACCGAGTCAGGGTTTCCTAAATTCCCCCTTAATAAAATATTTAGGTGGCGATTCTGTATCTGGCAAAGCAGTCCATGTTTGGCACTTCTTTCAAAATCTGTTTTCTCAAAATGATTTGCCGGATTTGGACTCTTTGGTTCAGATTTAGAACCGTAACAAAATTGAGTCCAAACTGTAGCGGGGTCCCTCGCGGACGTGTTACAGTGATAGAAATACATGGTTCTTTCATATTATGGCAAGCAGTAGGCAGAGAAAGAATATGTTAGACTCAGTTGTAGTGGAGGGTGTGAGGCTGGAGGATCCAGTTTTGGTTAAATAAGAGGTGGTTAGGCACTTTAGTCAGCAATTTTTTGAGCAATGGTTTCAAAGGCCAAAAATGACAGGCCCTTTTGCTACTATTAGCCCTGAAGCAGCAGTGAGTTTGGAAGCTGTATTTACTGAAGTTGAGATTTGGGAAGCAATTCAAGACTGTGATGGGAACAAGGCCCCTGGTCCTGATGGTTTTAACCTGGCCTGTATACAAAGTTGTTGGAAAATAATGAAAGGTGAGATAATTTAGTTGATACATGAATTTCACACTAATGGAAAGTTGTCAAGAGGGATTAACAGCTCATTTATTGTTCTTATCCCTACGAAGGATAACCCTATAGGCTTGGGGGACTATAGGCCAATTAGTTTGGTCAGTTCAGTTTACAAAATATTGGCCAAGGTGTTATCTAGAAGACTTAAGAGGGTTCTTCCAACTGTGATAAGTGAGGTTTCAGTCTGCTTTTGTTTGTGGAAGGTACATCCTAGATGGGGTGCTCATAGAAAATGAGGTAGTAGATGGGTGGAAGAGATATAAGAAGAAGGGGATTATACTCAAGTTAGATTTTGAGAAAGTATATGATTCAATAAATTGGGAGTTTCTAATATATATGATGAGAAACTTTGGATTTGGTGAACAATGGATTAGTTGGATGAATACTTGCATTTCAACTGCTAAAATTTCTATCTTGGTTAATGGTGCACCCACTGAGGAATTTCAATTACAAAAGGGGTTAAGGCAGGGTGACCCTCTATCACCTTACTTGTTTATTATAGTAGCCGGAGCTCTTAATATGTTATTAAGGAGGGCTACTGAGAAAGGTTTATTTCAAGGTGCCATAGTTGGCTGATGAGTTGAGTATATCTCATCTCCAATTTGTAGATGATACTATCATTTTCTATGAGGGTGATTTGGAGGAAGTGCTGGATATAAAAAGGGTGTTGAGGTGCTTTGAGGTGATGTCTGGGCTAAAGGTCAATTACCACAAGAGTGTTGTTTGTGGTATGGGCTTTCAAGAGGACCAAACTAAGGAATTTGCTCAGACCTTGAACTGTCTGACTAAGAAATTGCCTTTTAATTTCTTAGGTCTGCCTTTAGGGGCCAATCCTAGAAGGAAGAGCACATGGAATCCAGTAGTAGAAAAGGTGAAGAAGAAGCTGTCCTCCTGTAAGAGGAAGTTGTTATCTTTTGCGGGTAGATTGACTTTGATTAAATCTATTCTCTCAAATTTGCCCATTTACTTTTTTTCATTGTTCAGGATGCCTAAGGGGGTTTTAAAGATTTTAGTGAAACTTCAGTCCTCTTTTCTGTGGGGAGGGCCTGAAAATAAGAAGAAAGTACACTTGGTCCAATGGAGGGAGGTAACCAAAAGTAAATGGCAAGGAGGTTTAGGTGTAAGAAACTTAGGAGAGGTGAATGACTACTTGCTGTTAAAGTGGTGGTGGAGGTATGGAAATGAAGACAAAGCTTTGTGGAAATCTGTGTTGTGTTCAAGGTGTGGTAGAATTGGTGGGGGTTGGATGCCATCAGTGACTCACACAAGTGGGATGTCTAATATTTGGCAAGATATTGTGAAGTTACCGTCAGTCAACCAGCATCTGGGAGAATTTTATGATGATCATTTAAAAGTATTTGTTGGTAATTAGGGGAGAATGCATTTCTGGTTTGAGGGCTAGGCTAGTAGCAGAGGGTTAAAGGTTGAGTTCCCCAGATTACATCATTTATCTACTGAGAATGAGGAGTCTTTGTATCAAATCAGTGCAAAGAAGAGCAATTCAGGGGTGCGGCAGCTGCAGTTCAGAAGAAGGCTATTTGCTTGGGAAAAAGAGGAGTTGCAGAGGTTGTTAAGGCTGCTGGCATCATCCCCTACAATTAAGTTTGATATTGAAGATTCTTGCTCATGGTTAGCTAACAACTCAAGTTATTTTTTAGTGTCCTCTGTGTGGAAGTGGTGGGTGGCAGCAAAAGGACCTGGTATGAATGTTCCTGCAGGGTTATGGGTAAATTCTGCTCCCTAAAAAATGCAATTCTTTTGTTGGCTAGCTTGGAAGGATAGGGTGAAGACTTCATCTTTCCTAAAAAGGATTGGGGTCTTAGCTGCTAGTGCTAGTTCTTCTTGTGTGTTCTGCAATGCTGAGGAGGAACTCTGGAGCATGTGTTACTTTTTTGTCCACTGATCTGGGAGTGCTAGTCAGTAATGGTAAGGTGGTGGGATCTGGTGTGGGTAATACGTGGATCAGTTCAAGGACTGCTGCAATGGTGGTTTGGAAGTAAGCTCAAGACAAGGGAATCCAGAATTTGGTAGGTAGTTCCGTCTGTGGTTCTCTGGTATGTTTGGAAATTAAGAAATGATTGTACATTTAAGGGGGCTCAACTTGTTGTTGAAGACTTATATGAAAGGATTAAGGTGCATATTGCTTTGTGGGCCAAATGGGTATTGCAGTTTGATTACTCGATTCATGATTTTGTCTCTAATTTGCATCAGATTAGGCTGTCTGTTTGAGGTGATTGAATCACATCAGATTAGGCTGTGTTTTGTGGAAGCTTCAGCTGCTCTGTTTAGCTCTAGAGGCAACACAACAATTGGAGCTCCTCTGGGTTTGTTTTTTCTATATTGATTTGTTGGTTGGCTTGTTGTTTTTTTGCTTTGCTTTGTTGGTTTCTCACTAACTGGAGCTTGGAGCTTGTGCTAAATCCAAACTCTTCTTTATTGATATAATCTTCTTTTCATCAATAGAGATTTCTTTTTGTCAATCAAAAAAACAAAAAGAAGGAAATTATGGTGAAGAATTGAGTTCCTCAAATGACTAATTGGTTAAGAATCTTAACAAGTAAAAACTCAATATTGAGACATATACTCTTATTACAAATTTGTGTATGAGGTGATTTATATTGTCTTCCTTAATTTATTCTTTTTGGTAAGTTAGAGGCCAAAAGGCCTAATATGAAAGCAGAACAACTAGACACTACTCCTCGAGAGAAGCCCTAATCAACTGAATCTCAAATCAACAAAGGTCTAACCAACCGGGGAAGATCCTGGATAAATTTCAATTCTAATGTAACTCGGAAACCTTCTGCCACCATTCTATCTGCACAACCATTAGGTTCTCTTCACACGTGCTGTAAAGAACAATTCCAACCTTTCGACTTGAGACTTCGAATTGCCAACACTATATTATGCTCTGGATGTATCTGATTAGGTTGCTCAACCAAAGTCAAGAGCAACTTTACCCACACTTCGGAAGCTCTTTACCCAAGCGGCCACCCCTCCCAAACGTTTCACAAAGCCCCTCATCCCGGAACAGACCCCCAATTCAAGCTTTTCCTCTCTTACTACGAACCGAAACAAATCCCCAATTACATCTTTGAAAGATGGTGTTTATAAGTTTGTAATTATTTTGGGAATATACCACTAATTTACTTTCTTCGCTTGTTTCTGAGATATAATCATGAACAAGTATTTTTATTTAAATATTCTATTTTTGGAATCTGATTTAGCAAACAGATTCGTTTGGCATTGACTTTTTGACTAAAAAAAAGCACAGAAGACAAAATAAGTTAAATAAATCAATAAGACAAAATGTCATATCCAAATCATAATGATTTTATTTTATTTTTCTCACAAGGGTCAAGAAAGCCACCAAACAAACTTTTAGTCCCAAGTTAAAAAAGAAAAAAATTAAAAAATCATTTTAAAATGTCAATTGCTAAACCGCAACTTAAGGGAGGAAAGTCTTAATCATTTATAATTAATTAGAGCTTGATTTGATAGGATTTCTTTTCCATTCTTTTTTGGTAGAGAAGATTCAGCTGTAGAATTGGTATTGGTTGTAGGTTTGATAATTTTGTTGACTAAAATAAATGAGATAACTTGTAATTTTGATACCAAAAATGCTATAGGCACTATAGATTTTATTAAAAATATTACCAAACACTCATATGAATGTGAAGCATTTAATATTTTTTTTTTTTGATAATTTCTTTGGTGTCTCCAACATGGCTCTTTTGATATTGATAATGAAAATGTGATAAGGATTCTTACCATCCAAACAAATCTTGATTCTATGAAATTGATTGTCCATTTGTTTTTAGTTGCCAAACAATACCCACACGATGTGTATGGTTTTGACATGGATGGACAAGGTCCATTTTTATTTTTTTTTTATCGGCAAAAGAAACTTTATTGATTACTTCAATGTAAAACAATGATACAATCAATAAAGGAAAGGGTTGTAAAGAGTAGCATAGCTCACAAACTAATCCCAACTAGGTTGGCACTAGAGAGAGCCAAAATCATATGCTAGCACACCACCAAGTTGGTAAGAAACCAACTAGAAAAGAAAGACAAAGAAAAGAAAAAAAGAACAGCTAGCAGCAGAACCAATTGAAGCTTTAATAACCACCTCTGATTTGCCTTCATTTGAACACAATATCATTAACTGAGCAGGGGAAATTCTTGAGTGATGCTTTGAGCCATAAAGGTGTCCTAATTTTGATTAGCTGACAAAGGTCTGAGGAGTTGGGTTGGGCCCCAAAGAAAACACACTCATTCCTATGCTTCTAAAGAGACCAAAGAACAACAATGGGGATAGCTCTCCAAATTTTCCTGTCAAGATTTTTGAATAACCCACCTAACCACCAATTGAAAAGGCCTTCCATTGATTTTGGGATGCTCCATTGAAACCCCCAACTGTATATCACCGAAGACCATATGAACCAGGAAAATGTGCAATGAAGTAAAACATGAGAAGAAGTTTTAGGTTCAGAACTACAAAAGGGGCATAAGGCGGAGACACTTCTCTCCAAAATGGCAATTCTATGCAAGAAGATAGCTGATTTAATTCTGTTTTTCCAGGCCAGTCATCCAAAAAAATGGACTTTGGGTGGTAAGGCATTACTCCATACAAACTTGTTGATTTTGAGAGTCGGGCCTAAAAGAGAGTTACTAAAAGAATATAAGGCAGACACTGAGAAAGTTCCTGAACCTGAAGTTGCACTAGACCAAATCTAATTGTCAAATCACTCTTGACTTGGGGAAGAAGCAGAGGATGAAGTAGAAACCAACATAAACTCTTCACCCACTTCCCAAGCATACAACACTCTTCTATAGGGAAAACCCCAATCACTTGAGTTGATTTTTCTTGCATAAAAGTGTTGTGGTGAACCATCCTTAACAGTAGATAGATTGAAAAGAGAAAGGAATTCATCATTGAAACAAATGTCTCCACACCACTTGTCATGCCAAAATCTAATTCTATTCCCATCCCCTACCTTGATATGGAAATTAACCAAATAGTAGTTAAAAATATTCCTACTATGATCCCCAATAAAAACAATGTCATTCCACACTCTAAAATGCTTATAATAGGTTCCTACTATCGGGTGCCAGCAACTATCCTCAATCTTGTATTTGCTACAAATAACTCTCCTCCACAGTGCATTAATTTGAGTTCCAAATTTCCACCACCATTTGAGGAGCAAACATGTATTGATGTCCCGGATCCTTTTGATGCCTAAGCCTCCTTGATCAACACTCTTTGTTACATCCAACCATTTCACCAGATGAACTTTCCTCATCAGGTCATTGCCACCTCACAAAAAAGAAGCCTCTATCTTCTCAAACTGTCTTGCCACTCCTTCAGGTATCTTGAATAACGAGAGGTAGTACACAGGTAAGCTGGATAAAGCTGACTTGATCAAAGTTAATCTACTGGCGAACGATATCAATTTTCTCTTCTAGTTGGACAACCTTGATCTAACTTTGTCAAGCATTGGTTTTCGTGTTGATTTTCTACTTGTGTTGGCTCCTAGAGGTAGTCCCAAAAACTTCAAGGGGAGACTGTGAACCTTACAATTCAATAGTTTTGCAAACGCGAATAGTAACTCATCATCCACGCCAACACCGCACACTACACTCTTGTGGTAGTTGATTCTAAGCCCAGAGAGTACTTCAAAGCATCTAAGAACTCTTTTGACAAAAACCATCTAGCCCCAATTTGTTTCATAGAAGAGTACTGAGTCAGCAAATTAAAGATGTGAAATAAGTACCTCATTAGCCCCAACTTTCACTCCTTCAAAAGTACCAAGATTAAGTGCGCTACTTAGAAGAATATCGAGCCCTTTAGCCGCTATATTGAACAAAATGGTGATAATGGGTCACATTGCCTGAGACCCCTTTGAGGTGAGAACTCATTAGTTGTGATCCATTCACAAGAATGGAAATTCTAGCTGTGGACACGCAAGCTTTCATCCAAGAGACCCATTTAGACCCAAAACCGAAGCTAGCCATCATAAAAAATAAGAACTCCCAGTTAATAGAGTCAAAAGCTTTTCCAAAATCCAACTTGATGATCAGTCCTTGTTTCTTGGCCTTCTTCCATCCATCTACCACTTCATTGGCAATAAACACCCCATCAAGGATGTTTCTCCCACATAGAAAAGCAGTCTGTGTTTCACCAATTATTGTGGGCAACACTGACTTCAACCTGTGTGTTAGGACCTTTGCGAGAATTTTATAAAGAGAGCCCACAAGACTAATGAGTCTATAATCAGTTAGGCCAACAGGTTTGTCCATCTTGGGAATGGGTGTAATGAAAGAGCTGTTAATGCCATAAGAGAGCTTGCTGTGAGTGTGAAAGTCCCTAAAAAATTGCAAGAAGTCCTGCTTTATAATCTTCCAAATTTTTTGGTAGCATAACAGGTTAAACCCATTTGGTCCTGGTGCTTTGTTGCTATTACACTCTATAATGGTTGCCAAAACCTCTACTTTAGAGAAATCTGCTATGAGATGATTAGAAACATAGCTTGCCTCTATTGTTTTGAAATCCCTCCCAAGACTAGCCTTTTGACCCAGCTTTCAGAGAATTCTCTCTTAAAGTGAAGAAAAACCTCATGCTTGACCCTACTAGGTTCCTCAAGGGCCACCCCATTGACTAATATAGAGATAATCATGTTTCTACCCTGTGTAGAACTAACAAAAACATGAAAAAACTTGGTGTTTTTGTCCCCATTCAAAGACCAATTTAATCTAGACTTCTGATGCTATAACCACTCCACCATTCTATATAGCTTCCACACTTCACCTCTTGCCACTCTTCTTCTTTCATTTTCTAGATCAAGCAAAGTTCTTTCTTCTGCAATTAAGTCTAATGCATTCAATTCTTCTGTTGTGGCCTTAAGTTTAGATGAAACATTACCAAACACATCCAAGTTCCATTTCTTGAGTTCCAGCTTTAGATGCTTCAGTTTTTGTTGAATTACAAACCCGGCCCAACCATCAAAAGTGTTGTTCTTCTAGAAATTAACGAAAAGATGAGAAAAATTAGGATGTAAAGTCCAAACATTAATAAACCTGAAAGGTCTTGGGCCCCAATCTCTAATATCCTCCATCATCAACAAAGGACAATGATCTACAACAATTTTGGGTAGCCTGCAAAGTTTCATTTTGAAATTAATCAACCACTCAGGACTGAGCATTATTTTATCAATTCTACTCCATTTCTCTGCTGCCTGTGCATTACACCAGGTATATTTCATTCCCAAAAGGGGTAAATCATTGAGTTCACATTTGTTAATAAACTCATTAAATTGTTTCATCCCTCTGTCCCTTCTGGAACATCCTGTCCTCTCCCCCATGTGCTTAACTTCATTGAAATCTCCTCCCATGCATAATTGATTACGGAAGGTAATCTTCAGCTTCAATAGTTTGTCCCAAAAAGTGAACCTACTACTGACATTATTGGGTGCATAAATGTTAAGCAATATACAATCAAATGAGTTGTATAACAAACCTGAAAGTAAGATGAACCTCATGTTGCAGCAATAGCTAGATAGTTGGAATACATCTTGGTCCCAAATGCATAGAAGCCCTCTTGCAATTCCTTCAGGATCCACTGACATAAACTCCATTTTCCTATTCCCCTAGAGCTCTCTAGCAACACTTTTAGAAACAACTACTTTTTTAGTCTCTTGAAAAATACAACATCAATATGTCTATTTTTTAGGTGCTTTTTTATTCTGACCCTCTTCTCAGGCTTTCCAAAACCCCTAATGTTCCAGGATAGTAACTTCATAGAGAAACAAAACCAAACTCTAAAACTCCCATCTAAGGCTTCTTACTGCTTTGCCTTTTCTTCCTCACTGATTCTCTCCTTGTCTTTCAGCTCAAGTTCAACAATCTTTCCAAGAACAACATCTTCTTTCCCTTGATAGTTCATACCAAGAGTTTTCCCCAATTATAGTGGCTTTTGCTTCATTAAGGAGACATTTGTTCATACTCGAATCACCCTTAGATAAATCAGAAAGAGCAATTGCAGTTGCAGCTAGTCTGGAGATGACAGTCTTAGAAGGATGCTTACTGGTTGATGCAACTTTGTGACCATGAAGTCTAGCAAAACTGGTGAAACCCTCCATCTGTTGCCTCTTTTTCCTTTTTTGCTTTTCTTTTTGTTGGGGTTTAAGAATGATGGCAGCAAGTCTAACTTGGCCATGGTCATTAGAACACATAATGTCTATACTATTTGAACCAGTATTGTCATGTGGCCCAAGTTGATGGACTTATAAGAGTCGTACAGAGATAAAGGCCTACTGTTACCAGGCCTGCTAATTAAGTGTTTACCAGGTGAGTGGGCCAAATCCACCTCAAGATTGATTCTAGGCCCAAGAACATCTCTAGATTCACTTAAACTTTTGATGAAGTCAGGTGTAAAAACTTGCTTAGCACACATGACTTGATCAACACTCTTACTTTTTGGGCAGTGTGCTGACTTTTCCATCATTGTTTCCTTCACGCATGCATCCTCATCTCTGCTATAGCCCCCATCGCAGTTTGACACCTCTACTACTGTATCCCCCTCCTCACCCACACTGGAACCAACTAGCACAACAGCAAACCTACCAAACCCTTTTGCCACCTCATCACCTTCTTACTTGTCCCTGCAACACTCCTCTGAAATCTTTTCATCATCCTCACTGCAACAGGCATCATTTGAGCTGCAATCTTCCTTAACAATAAACTTCTTGCTACTACAATCTAGTGCAATTTGGATTTGCTCTACGCAAACCAATATTGGGTGTAATTTACCTTTACACTCCAAGTTTATGGTTTTGTTGATGAGCTCCATACATGATGTCACAACTCTGATTTTGGAAAGGAAAAAGGACTTTGGTTGACAAACATCACTATCCAGGTCTAGGACAGTACTCCACATGCTTCCAATGTTGTTGAGTGTGTTACTATTCCAAATATACAAGGGTATGCCATAGCACCTCAACCACACACGTCTCTCCTGTTGAATATGGAATTCTAGGTTCCATTCCATTACAAATTGGCTCCAGTCTTTGAACTGTTCTTTAATCTTGCATATATTTGCTTTCAGCTCTTATTGGGATTTGAATGTCAACACAACATCATGACCTCCCCCATTACTCACCATTACCTGATCCAACCCATTTTCCTTCAAGGCTATTTAGACATTTTTGGTGGAGTATTCAGTCTTGAGCCTAATTATTGCACTTTCCCATAGCCAGCCATGGCCATCTTCATTGACTTTAATGGTCATGCATGCTTTCCCAGCCACTATTGTTGTATCTCTTTTTAGTACCTCAGTGAAGGATCTCTGACCAACATATGATATTTTGCCCCTCCTTCTGTTTTTTTCAAAGGTTCCTGCGATGGTCTGGGGCCTTCTCCTGCTATGCTTCTCTCTGTTGCTTCTATCATATGTAGCCATTTTGACTTCTAGGACTCTGTCATCTACACAAAGTCCATTTGCCTTTTGGATTGCAATAACTATTGCTACATGACAATTAAATCTCACAAACCCAAATCTTGAGTTAACACTTTTCCTCTTTTGAAAGGGATGAAGACATCTTTCACTATACCAAACATTGTGAAAAGTTTGAACAGAGATTTAGCATCAATTTCTTTTGGTAGGTTGTCCACAAATACAGTGAACAGCCCAGAACTAGCTTCTTTTCCTTGAGCTCCACCTCATTTACTCTGCCTCACGACTGGGATCCAACCTCCTCCACCTCCATTTCCTTCAAATGTTGTCATGGGAAAACTCCACCTCAGAAAAAATTTATCCCAAACAAATTTTTTTAATCAAATTAAAATAACCAAAAGATTAAAAAACTAAACAAAAAAATTTATCCCAAACCGACTATTCACTACAAGAAAAAGCACCTTTGGCGACTAAATTTTTAGTCGCCAAAAGTCCTTTTTTAGTCGCCAAAAGTCGACTTTTCACTTTCCCCGACTAAATATTTTAGTCGCCGGTTTTGTCGCGAATACATGGTCGTCGGAGGTATTGGCGACTAAAAATGTTTTAGCCGGCAAAAAACAGATCTTCAGCGACCAAAGCTTTTGTCGCCAATAGTCAATTGCATTTTTGAAAATTATACATTTAGCGACTAATCTTTTAGTCGTCAATAGTGAATTATTTTTTTTTTATTTATACATTTGCCGACTAAGTTTTTCGTCGCCAATAGTCAATCTTTTGGCGACAACACATTTTAGTCGCCAAAAGCATATTTCAGGAAAAAAAAAAAAATTACCCTTTGCTGTTGCCAAGTTTCGAACCACCAACCTTCTACATTCTAAACCTTTAGCAACACACTCTCCCCACTATGCCAATATACCATCACATAAATATAAATGCAACATATATTATTTATATAGTATATTGACCAGTATTAATACAAAACTATATATATATAAATAATTATTTTTATTAAATATAATTTATGTAAAAAACAAATTATTTACTAAAAAAATTGAGGCCACTTTTGGCGACTAAATCCATTATTTAGTCGCCAATTCTATAATTTTGGGCTACTAAATTTTTTAGCACCTAAAAAAATAAGTTCCGCCTAAAAATAACCAGTTTTGGCGACTAAACCTGTTTTTGCATCCCCTTTTGGCTACTAAACTGAATTTTAGTCGCCAATTGCCTGTTTTTAGCTACTAAATTTTTTTCAATAGCCAAAAAGCTTCACTTTCAGCGACTAAACTGTTTTTAGTCGCCAAAACACGTATAATCGGTGACCAAACTGTTTTTTAGTCGCCAAAACCGTCACTTTTGGCTACTAAAAAACCTTTAGTCACTAAAACCCATATAATCGGCGACTAAATTGATTTTTAGTCGCCAATAACTATACATTTGGCTACTAAATTGTTTTAGTCGCCAAAAGTCTTTACTTTTAGTTACTAATTCCATTTTAGTCGCCGAAAGTGCTACTTTCAGCGACAAATTTTTTTTTTTAGTTGTCATTTGTACTTTTTGTTGTAGTGATTATATCTAATCTCAATATATTGCACCATCTGAAAACTCTAATAAGAGGAAGAAGTCAAAAGATTCATTAGAGTTAGAGGACAAAGAGGAGGACAGTGATGATGATGACGACGATGACGAAGACGACGATGATGACAGCGAAGGGCAGGTAAATGGGCAGGGAGAACAGAAGAGTCAACGAGGTGGAAAGGCTGGTAGAGGTCAAGGCAAGGCAGGTGGGCATGGACGGGGTCGTCCTCCCAACGAGAAGAAAAGCAGACAGAGCACTCAAGCGAAAGGAAGTTCTGGACAGGGTCTAGTTTGGGTGATGCCTAAGAGCAATTTCAGTGGTGTGTTAATTTCAGCTATATCTTCTTCTTCAGTAAAAAAAAAAATAAAAAAAAATAAAAAAAAAGAAAAACAAAAAGAAAAAGAAAAAGAGAAAAAAAAAAACCCTTTAATTAGTGTTTTAAATATTGGGTAAAAAATTTGATAAAGCAAATCTTGTGTCGAATTTTTAACAAATTTGTCACATTAACAAAGGATAATCGCTTTTTGAAAATAGATTCAATACTCAAAAAATAATATAAGAGTTAGTTATGCCAAAATAACATGAAAATTATTTAAATGGTATAGTTAAAAAAAACAAAAAAAAATTTACACTGACAAGTTAGAAAATAATTCGAAAATTTTGAGATTTTAGATTCAAATTAATGAAGTGACATCAACCAAGGTGAGATTAAACCCAAACTACTAATATCTTATTGTGTAAAATAATATTAATATTAATCAAATCAATCCATTAAGGGCACATTTGTTTTGCCCGCATTAATTATAAAATTTAAAGTGGGAGTACATGAATATTTAGTCCGGTGTTTGATTATGGAATAAAAAATGGGGAATTAAGCGTGGAGAATATTTAGGCTCATCAGATTATTAATATGTTGTTTCTCTTGATAATTTTAATATTGGTACAAAGTATAAATAGAGAAAAATGATAAATAAGTAATTTCAGAAATATTTATAGTATTAGAAGGATTTAGCTTCTCCAGATTAATTTTTTCTTTCATTCAACCATAAATCAAATATAATATCTCATCCCTTCTATCAAATCATTTATCTTACCTATGATTCCATAATATAATTTATCACCATAAGTCTTCTATCTATAATCATGTCATATATCCAACCATTTATCCCATCTAATAACATAATACGAATTAGGACATTTGGTTTAGTAATTGTGTAACACCAATGGTGTGAGGTATTGGGTTTAACTTCTATAGAGGGAAATTTGCTATCCTTTATGACGATTATTTATTTCTCCCTCATTATGGACTTTGTATGTCGTTAGTAGTAATTGTTGGGCATAGGCTCGGGCTTAGGCTTGATGGATTTAGTATATTAGCTGTGTTACGCTTTGTTAACTATAGTGGGTCGCATGATATAACTTATTTCTCATATTCCTATTCATAATTTCTTAAAAAATAATTTCACAATCAAATCGCATGATAAACATGGCCTAATTTCTTGCACAAGCCTATCATGTTTTAAAAATACGCTTTCAAAAAAAGTTTACAAAAAACTAGTTGAATAAATAAATCTCGATGACACAACATGAAGTTGAGAAAAAAGTTCAAAAGTACTTTATTATAAGTTAAAAATATATTTTTCTAATTTTTAAATAATTATTTTTTTAAAAATTTATTTAAATTATTTTTTTTACTAAGCATTAACTTCATCAAATAATCTGACACACTATCAAAATAAAAAATCTGTAAGTAGCATCTAAAAAATATAATTTGAAAAAGCGGACTATGATATTTAAAAAAAAAAAAATTGTGGTTGATTTTTTTGGCAATTAGTAGGGACGCTTGGTCAAGCTACTTCACAATGAATGGGTTATTAATTCACTCTCATTCATTTATTCATTTTTATATAAGCTGTAGTTTACTAATTAATTAATTCCTTCACTTTTGCTATTTCTAACAACCTTTTGAGATTATATTTTTGTATGTATATATATGTTTGATAAAATTTTCATTACACCATACCGTTCATAAAATTTGTGTGTTATGGTAGGCCCTAGTATTTTTAATATAAAATGATTTCTATATACATATATATGTAATTTGTAGTGGGAATACACATACGAGATGAAATATATGGTCAGATTATTATTTTTTTCACATGACAATTGTTATGAATTTCCATGAAAAATTGAAAAGAACTGACACTTTCAAGTGAAAAATGTAGAAAACAACAAAAATAAAATAAAATAAAAAAAGAGTAAAAATTATGAATATAATAATTCATTAGCAATAGGTCATACTTTTGAGAATTATTATACATTAAGTCATTTTGATATAAAAGAAAAAAAAAAAAGAGTGTGCAACAAGAAAAGAGCCTAGCACGCAGGATATGACATTAACTGGGATCAAAGGGCAAAGAGGAAGCGGAGCAGAAGTGGGCGGCTAGCAGTCGGTCTTATTTAGGAAGAGAAGATATGATCAAAGGGTGGTTACTCGAGTAGGTAAACAAGGAGTTTTTACAGTGTTTGTTGATAACCTTCCATGGTCGATGAACCCAAAAGGTTTGTTTGCACTATTTACTAAATTCGGAGTAGTGAATGATGTTTTCATCCCAAACAAGCTTAGGAAGGCTCCAAAAAACAGGATTTGGCTTTGTTAGATATAATTGCCCAGTGGTAGCTTCAGTAGCTGTTCAAAAAGCTCATGGCCTATGGTGCGATGATAAGGAATTGCAAGTGAAGGTAGTAGAGTTTGAGAAGACAAGAAAGAATAAGAGAGAAGGCAGGCCTATGAAGAATGTGGATGGTGGAAAAGGAAAACCACAATGCTATTTGGAAAGCACTAATGATGTGGCATTTAAGGGTCAGATGGGGCATCAATCCTATGTGGAAGATATGGTACAAGGCAACAGAATAGCCAATGAAGGGCATGTCATATTGGGTGTTGAATTAGGCAATGCATGGCTGTACGAGAGTGTTATTGTCAAACTAAAAAGTTACTATGCTTTCTCAAACTTTCGAGAGGATGTCTTGAAAAGAGGTTCTAAGGACATTGTTGTAAGAAAAGGGGGAGGTCGTGTAGCTGTAGTGTCCTTTAAGACAGTGGAGGACAAGAAGTCACAGATGGTCCTCTTGGATGATTGTTTCAAAAAATGGTGTGAATCAGTAACTGAGTGGCAGAAGTTTGTTCCTCTTGAACAGGAAAGGGCAGTATGGTTGCGCTGTTAGGGGGTGCCATTGAATATCTGCAACACTGATACATTTAATAAAATCGGTCGCATTTGGGGGGAAGTAATTCGAATCGATGAGGATACAACAAATCCCATATCCTTCAGTTGTGGAAGGATCAAGGTTGCAACCAAAGTAATGACCTTCATCAACACAGTAATAGAAATTAGGTGCCAAGACATGCTCTATTCAGTTAGAGTGTGTGAAGAACTAGTTTTGGTAACTAAGTTTACTGGTAAACCTTGTGAGTGCAAGTCAAGTCAGAAGAGGGTAGCTCTGTGCAATGCAATCTCAGGAAAGGAGCTACAGGCTAACAAGATTGCAGAGGGGACCGAGGCTGAGGTGGAAGGCTCAACCCAAAATATGATGGACATGTGTGCTGATGTGGCATGAGCACAGAGGGTTGAGTTAGCACACCTTGAATCAATGGCAGCAGGGAGGCTGTCTAACGTTGGCTCCACCTCGAGAGTGGAAGAGACGATGGAAGTGGGTTTGGAAAGCCAAAGGGTAATTAAAGCAAGCGTGGAGACAAATATCAAAGAAAATTTGAATGCCATCGAAACTTTAAATGTAGGGGATGGACAGATGAAGCTTCACAATACCCCGATCATAGTTCAATCAATATGGATACTGTGGATAAACTTATGAATGATGTTGGGGAGTGGGATGTGAATAATATCAAGGCTTGCATTCCAAGTGAAGCCCTTGATTATGTGCTTAATGTTAATTTATCTCATTTTGTTACCTACCCTGATACTCTTCATTGGAAAGGGTCCACCAGTGGCAATTTTTCTACCGCTACAGCCTATCAAATGGCCTCTAGTTCGATGGACAATTCTATTAATATGGATTGGGTTTGGAAATTAAGAATTCCACAAATGCTTAAAGGCTTTTTGTGGTTGACTCTTCATGGTAAACTCCTTACCAATTCTATGAGGTTAAAAAGGGGAATTACGGACAATGCAAATTGTCCTAGATGCAATCATCTTTTGGAGGACGTTGAACATTTGCTCCGTGGTTGTACTTATTCCAGATTTGTTTGGCATGAATTAATGGGAAACTATCAAAGTTCTAGGGCCATGTTGAGTCCCCTTAATGTTTGGCTCAAATCCAATTTACGTAATAGCATGGACGTGGGTCCAGATTGGGGCCTCATTTTTGCTGTTACTATTTGGCAAATTTGGAAAGAAAGAAATAGAAAAGTTTTTCATGATATTGCTCCTTCTTGGCAGAGAACAATTTTTCTAACATTTAATTATGTTAATGAGATTAAACATGCTTTCTCTATTTCTTTGACTAGTAATAGATTAACTCATGTTATGGTTTTCTACCGCTACAGCCTATCAAATGGCCTCTAGTTCGATGGACAATTCTATTAATATGGATTGGGTTTGGAAATTAAGAATTCCACAAATGCTTAAAGGCTTTTTGTGGTTGACTCTTCATGGTAAACTCCTTACCAATTCTATGAGGTTAAAAAGGGGAATTACGGACAATGCAAATTGTCCTAGATGCAATCATCTTTTGAAGGATGTTGAACATTTGCTCCGTGGTTGTACTTATTCCAGATTTGTTTGGCATGAATTAATGGGAAGCTATCAAAGTTCTAGGGCCATGTTGAGTCCCCTTAATGTTTGGCTCAAATCCAATTTACGTAATAGCATGGACGTAGGTCCAGATTGAGGCCTCATTTTTGCTGTTACTATTTGGCAAATTTGGAAAGAAAGGAATAGAAAAGTTTTTCATGATATTGCTCCTTCTTGGTAGAGAACAATTTTTCTAACATTTAATTATGTTAATGAGATTAAACATGCTTTCTTTGTATCTTTGACTAGTAATAGATTAACTCATGTTATGGTTAAATGGATTCCGCCATCTGCAGATAAAATCAAGCTCAACACTGATGGTTGTGCTCGAGGTGATCTAGGTTCGGGATGACGATGGCTCTTGGTTGTGTGGATTTTTTGGCAAGCTTGACTCTTGTTATAGTTTGGAGGCTGAAATGTGGGGTATTTATAGGGGGCTAACAATGGTGCTAGAGAAGGGTTTGCACGAAGTTATCATCGAGACAGACTCTACCTTAGCTGAAGAATTTCTTAACAAGGGGCCACCTTCAAACTGCCCTTTCAGAAGTATAGTGGAGGATTCTAGAGACCTTATCCGCAGGTGTAATTGCTCTATTCAACATATTCTGCAAGAGGATAACAAGTGTACATATTTATTAGCCAACATGGGAGCTGACCAATTAGAACCATTGGTGGTGGTAGATGAACCACCTATTGTTGTTAGAAGCCAAATTGTGGCTGATATGGTGGGAATGGCATATCGGAGAATCTAGTTCCTGTGTGCCTCCCTTCTTTCCTTCTTCTTCTTTTTTTTTTTTTTTTTTTTTTTTTTTTTTTTTTTTTTTTTCTTTCCCGTTTTGTCAAAAAAAAAAAAAAAAAAAAAAAGAAAGGTGTGGGCAATGGATATATGAGAAGCATTAGTGGGAATGGGCTTGATAAGCCAAGGATAGCGTTGGAAGTGGATTTGGTTAAGACCTAGTATGATGGGCTAGTATTTGGGCCCATGGTTAACATTAGCAACCCAGCTATTGAGGTGTCCCAAGTCCAGGATAGTGGGTCATCATCATCATTTGTTGAGTCCACATATGCTTTTGGTATCACAGGTGGGAAAAAATGAGAGATAAAATAGAGGTAAAAGCTAATAAGGAGGGGTGGCGATAGAATCTTGGTAGATAAACATGGGAAAACCAGTGGTGGGAGAAAGGATAGGAAATGAGGTACAATGGGTATGGGATGCTGGAGCAAAGGTGCTGTTCTTAGAAGTAAACCTGGATCAAAAGTTAGGCTGGGTACTCACGAGAAAGGCTCAAGTAAAGAAAAGTCTGGGTCAAGATCAAGATTCTGGTCTGTGTTGTATGGATTGAAATCTAGTTTTTGTAATCCTTAGTGTCTAGCTGGTGACTTTAATGAAATCAAAAATCTTGGGGAAAGAATGGTGTGTTCTCAAAGAGACAGAGGGATGAAATAGTTTAATATGTTTATAGAAAATATGGAGGTCATTGATTTACCCATGATGGATAGGCAGTTCACTTGGTGTAATTCTGATGATGAAGAACGTTGGAGTCGAATCGACAGAGTACTTATGTCAATAGAGTGGATAAAAAGGCTACATCTAAAGTTATGGGGTTTGGATAGAAGTGTATCAGATCATTGCCCCTTGTTACTGGCAGAGGATAGAAGGGAGGCCATTTCCTTTCATAAATACTTGGACTCTACATTCGAAATTTGGGGAGGTTGTGAAGAAATGTTGGGAAGATTTTGCTATTACTGGTTGGGCAGGGTTTGTCATAATGAACAAATTGAAGGCTCTACGTTCAGTGTTGAAAAAATGGAATGTGGAGGTTTTTGGAAAAGTTACTCATTCATTGAAAGAAATAGAGGAGGAGCTTCATGCCATTGATCTAGTGGCTAAATTGATTAGATCAAGATTAGATCAAGAATTGATTGTACCAATTCCCAAAAACTAAAACTAACAATCTAAATCATCAAGCACGTACGAATGTGATTTAGATTGTTGTTTTTAAAATAATAAATCGACACAAACAATTTTTACGTGGAAAAAATCACAATTGGAGCACCCCTAATTGTGATAAAAAAAACCACAGACGAAACGTCACAAATCAATCCACTACTGAAGAAAGAAAGATTACAAAGACACCAAACAAATTAACCAAGAGCTTTCAATTTGTCTTCAAATCTTTTGTATATCCTTCACCACAACCTTCATCTCGGAATTGATTAGGTTGATCTTGAATCCACAACATCCATTGTCGAATCAAAGACTGAGCACAACATCAAACTCCTTCGACACTCCATGCTTGAATCTCCTGATTCCACTAAAGAAAAATACTCTTGATGAAGATCACATAACCAACCCTTTGATGTATATTACCTAACCATGTGAGTATAATACTCAAGCAAGCATCAAAGGAAAACTATCAAACTAACCCCAAAACGGATCTAGGAGTGTTAACCCTAAAAAAAGACTTAAACACATATATATAGAAAACAGGGGCCACGTCCCCCGCTCGAGTGCAGAACTTGCCGCTCGAGCGGAGTCTCTAAAACGCGTGTGATTAAACAGGTCTCACGCTCGAGCGCGAAAACACACTTCTCAGTATTTGTACAGACAAGCCTAACTACTGAGACAATGCAAACTCCGCTCGAGCGCAAATGTTCCCACTCAAGTGGGAAGACCAAAACAAAGGAAAAAATTACAACTCAATTAAATCAAGTTTGTTCACGGATTTGGGAACTAGGGACTTAACATATGTGATCTTACATGTTTGAAATACAAAGCAATTGAAGATCTCAAAGGATAAAAAGACAAGAGAATTATTAGATTATTGGAATGACATGTTGAAAATGAAATACTCATGGAATGTAATGTGTGAAGTTATGAGACTTGTTCCTCCATAACAAGGAACCTTTAGAGAGGTTTTAACAGATTTCACCTATGCTGGTTATACCATTCTGAAGGGGTAGAAGGTGTGTAAACATATATCAAATGACATTTCAAACTAGTTTATTATTGAATCATCTAGAATTATCACATCATCTGTTATCCTAACTACTTGTAATCGGTTATTTCAAATAAAATGAGATTTGAGACCCTATCTTTTAATCTTTTTGAAAAGATAGGTTTCCAATGATTGAAATCTTGGATCTTAATTTTTTTCTTGCTGATTAGGAAAATTATACCTTGTTGATTGTTCGAAAAAATTATTCCATACTCTAGGTGACATAGTCATACATTAATTCAAGTCATTCATTTATGTGGGTTCTATGTATACTTGCACAAATGAATGACTTGAATTGATTTGTGATATTGCTACGTGTCTTTGGGGCAACGAATAATTGCTTGGTATAGGCGTATAGGCTTAGGATGTGCTCGACTTTTCAACAGTTACTCTTTAGCCAATGATTTTATAATATATATATATATACTAGCGTATGCCCGTGCCTGAAGACACGATATTAATAATGTTGGGATTAAAATATAATTGTAATCCCAACACTATTTAGTAAATTGTCAATTTAATATAATTGTAATCCCAATCCTTCCATCTTATTATATAGATTATCAATTTAATATAAAAACAACACTATTCTTGGAAAAGGAAAGCAGACTTAAGCGGGTTTTTTTAGCAGAAAGCTCTACCTCTTTTTTTCCTCTACATCTCTCTCCTCCTATTTGAACTCCATTGTTGCTCAAGTTTGAGCTTTGAATGAGAGTCATAACTTAATGAAAATCACAAATCCAAACCCAAATACACTACCAGTTCAAATATAGATCCGATCATATCTCGGGTGGATTACAAAGTTCTTGGTTCTTGGATGGGTTTAATCAACAAATGAGCCGTGAGAGAGAGAATGAGATGAGTTTAATTAATTGTGGAGGAGGTGTTGTAATTAATTATGGAGAATGAAATTCAAATAAAATGTATTAGATTAATTCAAAAATTTGTGAGTTTGGGAGAATGGAATTCTAATAATAACAGTATGGAGCCCAATCTAAATGACCTATAAACAATCTAAAATAACCCTAAAAATGTACATAACCTTGAAGCCCCTTAAGGTCATGAAGGAGATGAACAAAAAGTTCAACACAACATTCTAGTGACAGCAAGTTGCACAACTATAAACCAAATAACAAAAATTTCAAGTTAATATTTCTGTCATGGCAAATAGGCAATTTCATTAATACAAATACCAGAATGAGACTTTAAAAACTAATTTTGACAGTAAATTCCAGTATTCACACTTCCTTTGTTTTAGTCTGGTTAGAAATTTTCCCATTGATTTGGCTCTTTATTGTCTCAAGTTGTGTACAACATAACAAAAACAGAAATTCTAAAAATTACAAAACCCACTACAAATTTTTAAAAGTTCAAAAGCTCACTATAACTATAAACTGAACTAACTACACAAAAATCACCTAACTGAACATCTATAAATCTAGAAACAATGAATCAAACGTAAAAGTTAAAAAACGAACTCATCAATAATGAAAATTTAATGTTTGATTTTTCTTTGGATTTGCAGTACCTTATTCACAAATCACAATAATATGTTTGAATATAGAAATTAGACTTTTCTCAAGTGTACAAAGGTTTTAGAGTTCCAATTAGGAGACATGTTGCACATGAGAATACATCTGTCAGCAAATGATCCTTCTAACTGAATCTTTTTATCAAACATTTCATATGCAACCAGTTGTGGCTAATACAAAACACATGGAAGGCCAACCGGAAAAAAACAACTGAAAAAAAAAAAAAACCTTGGAGTTGGAACACATACTTGAGTCCCAGTGGCATAAGTCTGTCTGATAAACCATCATCAGGAAAAGTGTTTTGCGCCTAGGCTCAGTTTCTCCCTGTATTCCAGTCAATCAATTTCCTATCAACGCTGTAATTTTGATTTCAAACAGAATTCTTCATTCAGTTATCTAAAAAATGAAAAAGAGCTAGGAAACAAAAGACAGAAAAGGGAGTGGAAAAGGAAAAACAAAGAATAATCGGTATCTGACCATTGTTAAGAATTGATTGGTAGGTATACTTAGATTCAAAAACCCTCCTGCCTACTTAAGAAATTCCCCATTTCTCCCATTTGTTCATGTATTCTTCACATCCAAAATTATGTCTCAAATCGTCACATTTAAACAATACACACATGATTGCTCCCCAATATTATTCAACATCAAACCAACACATCAAATTGGGAAGTGCTAACATATAAAATTCTATATAAACAACAAACCTCATTTACATATGACTATACGGTTCACGAAAAAAGTCGTAGTTAAAGATTGTTACGTAGTTGTGTGAAGAGCTAATTCATCAAACACATCTCCGAACAAACCTATATAACAAAAAGGTATATTTTTTGACACACTCACACTCACACATACACACACACACATATACTTATTTACGTAAATCAACAAAAATCACTTGTGAGAGAGAGAGAGAGCACGATGTAGGTCCCCAAAAGCTCAAATGTCAAAGAAATGAAGCCCCTTTCCACAATTACCAGAAAATGGTTCGATGATCAAAGACTTTGTTCTTGTTAGGGTTTGCAGGAACAGTCCTCTGATAGAACAACCCACGAAACCAAAAGAAAGAAACACAATTACAAATAATTATCAAAACCACTAAAAAAATAAAAGAGTAGATAGAACGAACATTTACCTTGGATCAATTTCAATAGCCAATTCAATCAATGGACCAATTGAAGCCCCTTCAAAGAGTGCAGCCGCCATCAAGAGTGAAACCCTCAAAATTAAAATCATGTATGCCAAACAAATAAATGACAGCAAATAGAGAAAAAAAACACAAAAGAAAGAGATGCCTACCTCTTCATATGGAGGGGTTGAGAGCAGCTAAACAATGCTTCCCGACCTCCAATATTCCAGAGGATATGCAGATAAGCTCCTGCAGCCAAAGCAATTAGAGCATAACATAGTGAGAGATAAATCTGTAAATCAACAACTTATGTAAAGATGATGATCACTTGTATTCTAGGAAAAAAAGATGGACACGGACACTTAGCCAAGAAAGGCATTTTTTTTTTTCTTTTTAAAATTTTCAATTTCACATCCTCATCTGTTTTCCTTCGTTTCCAGTGAATGGAAAGCTATATAGATCAGAGTAATACATTTTTATCTAAAACAACCACCTGCCTAAGAGCCCGAATTCAAAAATCAGCCCACATCCTGAAAAATCATAGATTACTTACTAAGATAGATCAAAAACACCTTAAATGGCTAAACACCAACAAATCACCTCCTTGAGTTTGCTTGAAAGATTTATGTTTGTTTCGTTTGTAATTTTGAGGCAATTTTTTTCATTGACCATCTTCAAATTATGATGTTTTTTATTCATTTCATGTGACTTAAAAGAGTCTTTAATTCTGTGTGTGCATTCAAACATATCAAAATAAGAGTCAAGCACATTAAACATGCTTTTGTAAGGGATGATACTGCCACACCATCTCTCCAGTGTAACCCATCCAATATAGATCTACATCATTTCATAGCGAGGAAAGACATTTGATTTGGAATTTGATGATGTTGATTTGGTTATGTATTGAAAATTATGATGATAAGTAGCAAGCCTAAAATATTAAAAGAATAACAATAAAAATAGCAGCGATATCAAGAACAAAGTGGCTGGCAGCTTAAATTTGTAAGCAGGACCACTGAATGGTCCAGCTAAGATAACTTCATCATACATAAAGAGTAAGGTAAAGATTTAGAAATGAGAAGACTTTAACCTAAACCACTTAATAGAAAATCATTAGTTCATAAAGAGACGACAATTTTAACCATCCACCAATTTCTTGATGATTAAAGAGAAGATTCAGCAATGCTCAAGGATATGCAAATTAATTACACCTGAGACATATGAGATGGGTTCTGAGGCAGCTGATGAAAAATCAAGTCCTTTACCACCAGCCATGATTCCAATCATTGCAATCTTAACCTGCAAAAGACAAATAACAAATTATTACCAACCTGCAGAAGACAAAATGCCTTGAATCTATTTCTTTTCTTTTTATTTTCCAATAAGTTACTTGTCCATTCAAATGGATGCAACCATAAGCAAGCAAACCTAGGATAATCACATAAAAATTAAGATATCAAAAAGGATGTGCACATAACATGTTGCACTAACTCCAGCAGAATGTCAGTTTTTGACAAATAACTGATTATGCTGTCTACACAATGTTCTAACCCTCCAAAATGACTATTAAGCTTGTTATACCATTCCGAAGGGGTAGAAGGTGTGTAAACATATATCAAATGACATTTCAAAGTAGTTTATTATTGAATCATCTAGAATTATCACATCATCTGTTATCCTAACTACTTGTAATCGGTTATTTCAAATAAAATGAGATTTGAGACCCTATCTTTTAATCTTTTTGAAAAGATTGGTTTCCAATGATTGAAATCTTGGATCTCAATTTTTTTCTTGCTGATTAGGAAAATTATACCTTGCTGATTGTTCGAAAAAATTATTCCATACTCTAGGTGACATAGTCATACATTAATTCAAGTCATTCATTTATGTGGGTTCTATGTATACTTGCACAAATGAATGACTTGAATTGATTTGTGATATTGCTACGTGTCTTTGGGGCAATGAATAATTGCTTGGTATAGGCGTATAGGCTTAGGATGTGCTCGACTTTTCAACAGTTACTCTTTAGCCAATGATTTTATAATATATATATATATATATTTTTTCTTTTCAATTTTCACCCTCTAAAATTATATATAAGTGTCCCATTTTTTCCCCCTTTCCTATTTTAAGAAAAATACATAATAATTTCATTTACTTTTCTTACTTTTTTTTTTGATCGGCAAAGAAAACTTTATTGATGAAAAACAACCGAATTACATTAATAAAGAGGAGCTTGGAGCTAGAAGAAGCTCCAACCTCCTAGTTGGTGAGAAACCAACAACAAACAACCGAATTACATTAATAAAGAGGAGCTTGGAGCTAGAAGAAGCTCCAACCTCCTAGTTGGTGAGAAACCAACAACCGGGGCAAAACAATGACAAAGAAACGAAGGAAAAAACAAAAGAACAACTGAGCAAATATACCCCAAAATCTGAGCCAACATGCCACCAGAAGCAGACTTGCTTCGTACAATAGGCCATCTTCCAACAGCATTAGCATTACTACTCCCTTCCTAAAATCAGCAGACTAGCATTATCAGGCCAAACAATAAGCCTCATACAGCAAAACAGAGCACCAGACTAGCAGAATCAGCCCAAACCAACAACCTCATACATCAAACCAGAAGCAGACATAACCAAACTAGCCTCAAATAGACATACAGAAGGCCAAACAGCAGCATACTTCAGCAGCATACAACAAAATACAGAAGGCCAAAACCAGACCAACTTAGCTCTGCCACACTCCAGATATAAACCAGAATCACACAACACTTAATTAGGAGACAGCAAAAAACTGAGCAGAACAAGCTCAGAACCACACTGACACACAAACTCAGAACCACACTGAACTGAAATACCTGCAATGACATACCAGATGAACTACCAACAACTCAAGTCCATCCAACCAAGCCCATTATTCAAACCTGGTTTGATTTAAATTGGACAAAAGACCTACATCCCACCTGAACCTAGAGCACATGCCTACTGCCAACAAGATATTGCTAAGCCCACTGCATATTTTAAACAACAAACCTCTTAAGTACTGAAACCTTACTGCCATATGATTTGGTAGAGATTGGACACTATATCATGGACTGAATAATCCAAAACCACAAGCCTCATATAGCAAAACAGAGCACCAGACTAGCAGAATCAGCCCAAACCAGCAACCTCATACAGCAAACCAAAAGCAGACATAACCAGACTAGCCTCAAACAGACATACAGAAGGCCAAATAGCAGCATACTTCAGCAGCATACAACAAAATACAGAAGGCCAAAACCAGACCAACTTAGCTTTGCCACACTCCAGATATAAACCAGAATCACACAACACTCAATTAGGAGACAGCAAAAAACTGAGCAGAACAAGCTCAGAACCACACTGACACACAAACTCAGAACCACACTGAATTGAAATACCTGCAATGACATACCAGATGAACTACCAACAACTCAAGTCCATCCAACCAAGCCCATTATTCAAACCTGGTTTGATTTAAATTGGACAAAAGACCTACATCCCACCTGAACCTAGAGCACATGCCTACTGCCAACAAGATATTGCTAAGCCCACTGCATATTTTAAACAACAAACCTCTTAAGTACTGAAACCTTACTGCCATATGATTTGGTAGAGATTGGACACTATATCATGGACTGAATAATCCACCTTCAAGTGCCATTTGGACCACAAAGCTACCTACGACTTAACTTGTTCATAGAGTTCTTGGAGATCAGGAAGAGCATCCTTGAATAAGCATTGGTTTCTCAACTTCCATACTGACCATAAGACTACAGAGGGAATAATCTGCCATACTTTGAGTGCCCAAGACTTGAATTTGAACCTGCCACCATTCCATCACTGCAACAGGCCTTCTACAGAACCTGGAATAGCACAAACCTGGTCTCACCACTCTACCATGTGAGACCAGCACTTCCACACTAGAGGACACAGCAGAAGCACATGTTCAACAGTTTCCATCTCAGCTTAGTAGAAAACACACAAATTACTAGCACCCAAATGAAGAGCCCCAATTCTTTGAAGGTAGGATGAGGTTTTAACTCTGCCACGCTAAGCCAACCAACAGGAAAACTGCATCTTTGGAGTGGCCAATCTCACCCACACCCCTGCTGGGACTACCAAACCATTCCCACTAGCTACAGCCCTCTATCTCCACACAGAGGCAACTGAAAACTGCCCTGACTTCTCTGCTAACCAAGAGCAGGAGTCCTCAACACCATCTCTGAGACTAGGAGATAAGAACAACATGCCTAACAGCCTCTGCAAATCCTCTTCTTTTGAAGCTAAGAGATTCCTTCAGAAATGAAGCTGCCACCCTCCTGAGGCACACAACTTTGCACTGAGCTGCTGCAAAGAATCCTTATTCTCTGTGGATAAACTGAGCAATCTAGGAAATTCAGCCTTTAAGCCTCTGCTACCTAACCAAGGATCATACCAGAACTTTATTCTCCTCCCATTGCCAACTATAATTTTAACCTGTTCACCAAAAAATTCAACCATTTGCTGATTAACCACAGAAAGCTGTGAGATATCCTTCCAAACCACTGAGGCCCCTATTGACTGATTCAATGAAGGTGTCCATCCCCCACCAATTTTGCCATACCAAGAGCAGATCAGTGATTTCCACAGAGCTTTACCATCACTGGCATACCTCCACCACCACTTTAGCAACAAGCATTCATTTACCACACCTATGTCCCTAACTCCCAAACCTCCTTGATTCTTACTTTTTATGACCTCCATCCACTTGACTATGTGCACTTTTCTACTAGTAGCAGAACTTCCCCATAGAAAATTGGCTTGAATCTTAGAAATAGACTTTACGACCACTTATGGCATTTTAAAGATTGAAAGGAAGTAGATAGGCAAATTGGACAAGGCTGATTTGATCAAAGTCAATCTGCCAGCATAAGACAACAGTCTTCTCTTCCAAGAAGAGAGCTTCTTCTGAAACTTTGCCACTACTGGAGACCAAGTGCTCTTTCAACTAGGATTGGCCCCTAGAGGCAGGCCTAAAAAATTAATAGGCAGATTCTTAGGCAAACAATTCAACACCTTAGCAAATTTCTTAGTCTGGTCTTCATGATAACCTACTCCACAAACCATACTTTTGTGGAAGTTTATTCTTAGACCAGAGATCACCTCAAAGCACCTCAAAACCCTCTTAACATTCTAGACTTCCTCCATGCCATGGTAGACGACCCCGAACGTCCTTGGAGGGAATCCCGTTCTGTTCATTTGGGGCTCACTACAGTTCGGACTCAAATTGTCACGATTCTTAATCTGATCTCACAATGTGCAATGTGAGATTGATAAATCACCAAAGAGTCCAAATCCGGCAAATCGTTTTTGAAAACAGATTTTTTTGAAAGAAGTGCCAAACATGGACTGCTTTGCCAGATACAGAGTCGCCACCTAAATGTTTTATTTTTGGGAAATTTAGAAAACCCTGACTCGTTGCCTAAGGCCACATGTCTATCATCACCAAAGTTGCCTCGGCTCAGGAACTTGGGTACGATTGGGGAAGGTCAGCTATGAGCACCCCGCCCACCCGGTCAAAGATCGGCCACTACTAAACATGATATCTCGTTTTGAAAACATATGTGTTCTTATTCCGATTAATTAGCTAGAATTTACTATGTGATGCACACAACACACAAGTATAGACTAGATCGCCTAATTTGGAACAAAGTATCGCATATCCGTTTGGTTTGGAAAATGATTTGAAGTTTGCTACTCGTAAGTAGGCTAAAACACGGATTTCAATGAATTATCCCAATTCAAACAATCCAACCTTCACCCACAAGCATTTAGGCAGTAAATCAACTAAGCGGTTAGCCTCATGGAAAGCATGCTTTCATGTTAACATTCATACTCATGCGAGATGCTAAAGCATAAACACTCGCCTAGTACTCCAAGCCAAAACAAGGAACATGTTAGTAATCAAATGTGTGATCCAAGTCCATGTTAAGATGGCTAATGCATCGCAGGAAAAATGCAACTAGAATAGGCTCGGCTAATCTATGGATGGCATGTGAAATGCAACAGATAACATGTATTCAAGTTAGATTTGAAATACTATGCAATTAGTATGATGCGCCGAGCCGGGTGCATGCAATACAAATGAATGAATGCACACATGCATAACATAAGGATGCTAATTGAAATATGCCCTAATACTAACCATCAAAAGCAGGTAAGTAAAAGGGAGAAAGAAGTGGGGGTTGGAAGACAAGCACACACGCACCCACACTTATTACACAATTCGCTCTCTCTCGAAGAGACCAAAAGAATAATACAAATTTAACTAATTCACAAGCTAATTAAATAGTTACAGGCCATTTAACTAGTTAAGCAAATTAACTAGGCTAATAAAGCGGTAAAACAGCCTCGGGAAGAAGGTCCAATGCATGCGTGCTCGGTTCCGCTCGGAAATCCACCACCATGCACAAACTGCCTCTGTTTACACTACTCTGTGCCTTTAAAAATTGCACAAGTCCCAGGGAGGGATGCTTCAGCATCACTCCGTGATCATTGTGGGATGCCACCGGCCATAAGGAATGGTCACCGACCATGGTAAAGTGGTAATCGACCAGTTGTATAGCTCTTGGCCAAAGATATTTAGTCGGCCGGCACTGAGAATGGTCGGTCGACCATATCTTCCTGCAGAACCCTATTTTGACAGCAGCAGAGGGCAAACAAGGCATGGCAATGCATTTTAAAGAAAATGTCTGCACCACCACACTCCTTATCATGTTTGTGACTCAAAGGAGTTTGGTACTCGACCCTCGGACCATCAATCGCGCATTTCAATGCGCGATGGCCAAAGCGGCCAAGTGTGCCATTTCAATGTCAAATGAAGTGCACATAAACAAATAATGGACCTAACCCCTATCATGGTGATTCAAGAGGCAATGTATGCATGCAAAATGCAACCTGAGCATGCGAGCTAAGTATGCAATATGAACATGCAAATAAGCAATGTGTACTAGGCATACAACCTAAGCAAGCAAGCATGCTAGACATGTAACAATAATGCTAATGACCAACATGCAACAACATGTGAGGGGGACTTAGCATAGGAACATGTAAAGCAACTTAACACAAGATGCATGCCAAATGCAACACCACTTAAACATGCAACAACATGTTAATAGGCGAAGCATCTAAACATACAAACATGTATAGCATGCAACAACATGCCAAAGGCCAAGCGTGTAACAACATACAAGGCAAGCATGTAACAACATGCGAATGATGGACTTACACCAAGATGGACAACTCTCTACTAGGCCCAAAACAGTGGCCAAATGCTATAGAAATGAGGTCAAATTTACATACAAACATGCATACAAACATGGTCAAACACTTAAGCATAAAAGAGGGACTTTTAAGCACACTTAAAAGGAAACAAATATGGACAAATGGTAAGCATGATAAACTCTGAAAATCATGTTAAGGATGGTGCCAAACCAACTAAACAAAGTAAGCAAAACATGCAACCAAGCCCAAAACTTGAAAACTAGCCACGGGACTCAAACCAAGGCTAAATGAAGCAAGCCCCAAAGGGCCATGGGGACCTAAAACAGTCCGAATGCAGATCTAAACAAGACCAAAAACACACTTAAATGGCATTCCAAATGCCTAAGTCTAAAGGCATGCACAATGACCCAAACATGGTGCACAAAACACAAACCTTTTGAAACATCACAGGAGCCATAAATGCAAGTATACAAGCATGCTATATGGGCTAAAATGACATGACTAATGGTGTCAAACCACTGAAATGATGCAAGTAGAGCATGCTAGAGGATCCAATACTCAAGGCCTACAAGGGGAGATTGCATGGTAGCTATACAAAGCAAGTCATAGATGACCCAAATGACCAAAATCAGACCTCAAGCACATCAAAACATGCATAAAAGCTTCACAAAGCTAAGCCAAGATCATGCTAAAAAAAAGGTTCAAAGCACAAAGCATGTCAAGGCAATTTCATGGCATTACAAGACAAGTACGGAAAGCATGCATGGTGTGTCTAAACTAATTAAAAACAGTGCTATATCATGGCAAAATAAGAACAAATACTACTTAAGACATGGCCAACATGAACTCAAGAAAAGTGCTCACACATGAGACTAAAATGACAAGTATTGAAGACGACAAGGAGAGGGGATGGCCCTCTCTTTCTTAGGACCTTAAAGCACCATCCCCACCACTGAAATCCCTCTAGATTTCAATGGTGAGGAGGCCAACACAAGGTGGTCCCGGAGCTCACCAAAAGTGCACAAAAAAAGAGGCCAAACAAGGCCTAAGAGGGGTCAAACAACCCCAAACCTCAAAGAGACCTGAAACAACTATTTTAAGCACTCAAAATCAAAACTTTTATTAGTTATAGACTAATCTTAAAAATAGATGCAAGGATGGCTAAAAGTCTATGCAAAAATGGGGAATAAAGGGGTAAAGTTCTTACCCTTGTAGACCACCTTCAAGAATGGAGCTCCAACAGCCTTTCCAAGCTTAAATCAACTCAAGAACTCTGAAAATAACTCCTTAGTACCTCAGTAGCTAAGGTATGGTGTAATACTATGTGTCTTAGTGCAAAACTAAGAACAAAAACACCCTAAACACACACAAATATGCAAGGAGAGTGAGGTATAGAGATAAGATAGATACAAGACCCCTAACCCTAAAACCAGACCTCTTGAACTTCTTGGAACCCTTGAGGAGGGAGGAGAAGCCCTCCTTTTATAGAGATCCACTCTTGCAAAGCTTATAAAACAAGCTAAGCAAGAGGGAAATCCCTCCATACACGTGTTTGGAGTGTATGGAGGGGGTGCAAAGTGGGTGCCAGCTATCACAAAATATCTGCCAAAAGCAGATGAACAGTGATCGGCCAGCCAAAAATGACAAATTGACCAAAACAATGGTCGGCTGACCAGAAAGAGTGCCGACCGGCCAAACATTTGGCCGATAGAAACAAAACATGGCCGGTGGCCTTAAGCCATGGCCGGTGAGGTGTGGGGATGGCCAACAAGCTATTCCGTGCCCTCAGGTGCAAAGACCACAAGTGTTTGGTGCAAAACCAAACACAAAACAGGCAAGTCGAGAGGTCTTAAGGCAAGGCGCGTAGCCAAAACCTCCGAGAATTCAAGACGAACACAAACATGGATGATCACCGAGTGTTCAAATGGTGACGTCCAAGTCTTGAGGACGGTCAAAAATGGGGTGTCTACAGCCACCTTCACAAAAAATGATAGTATCATCTGCGAATTGAAGATGAGAAATGCCTAACTGATCAAAGCCAACTAATGCACCCTTAAACAGGCCCTTCTCAATAGCCCTTCCCAACAAAAGGTTAAGACCTTCAGCTGCTATAATGAACAAAAAATGGAGATAGAGGGTTACCTTGCCTTAACCCCTTTTGTGGTTGAAACTCCTCCGTGGGTGAACCATTAACTAATATAGACACCATAGTTGTTATAATACAAGTCTTCATCCACCTAATCCACCTAGCACCAAAGCCAAAACTACCCAACATTGATAGCAAAAATTCCCAGCTTAATGAATCATAGGCTTTCTCAAAATCCAACTTCAAGATGATGCCTTTCTTCCTAGCTCTGTGCCACCCATCTACAACTTCATTGGCAATCATCAAACCATCTAAAATATGCCTACCACTGACAAAAGCTAACTGCACCTCACTGATCACTGCTGGGAGAACCTGCTTCATTCTTTTGGACAACACCTTGGGCAATATCTTGTAGATGGAGCTAACCAAACTAATTGGCCTATAGTCTCTCAATCCTGAAGGATTATCCCTCTTAGGAATAAGCACAATGAAGGAACTATTAATGTATATGGTACTAAAGAAGTTTTAAAATTAAAATATTAACAAAACATAATATATGGTATACACAAATTGGCCCGACCTAATCCTTTGTATTACTATTACATCATTTCTGTTAACGTGGCATTGTTACCATGGTTCATCGATCTTAAGTGATTAGAACAAAACAAAATATATAAATTTTAGTTGCTGAATTTTTTTTTTCTTTAATTATTGAGACTAATTTGTGTGTGTGGTTTGTAGGTATATTGGACAATTAATACAACAAACAAAAATTCTGTGTACTTTCAGGATCCAAAAAAATTTGATCCATTAAGGTACGAAGGCGGAGAAGCACCGGCACCATACACATACATGCCATTTGGAGGTGGGCTTAGACTTTGCCTTGGAAAAGAGTATGCTCGTTTAGTAGTGCTAACTTTCATCCACAATGTGGTGAAAAAGTATAAAGGGGAGGTACTTTTTTCCAAGGAAAAGGTTTTAGGTGATATGGTGCCAATGCCAGAAAAAGGCATTCCAATTCGCCTCCATCCCCATTAATTTTTAGAATAATAGTAAACAAATAAAATTTTCATAGAAAATATTTGTGATCTTTTGTGATTTGTTTTTTATTTTTCCAAATCAAAGCATACATTATTGTGACTTAAAATTATAAAAATGTTCTTATTATTTCATTTTGTATGAATGTTACGCATACAAATTATATGCGTAAAAAACTTTCCTAGTATTTATTCATGCATGTGATTGAACTTTTTTTTCCATTCAATTTGGATCTCGTTGATCCACCTGGTACTATGAGTAATGCCATAACTCTTCTACCATCTTAATTCAAACAAACAGTACGACATAACAATTCTTAAAAGTGAAAATTTTGCTGTGATTCAAAAAAGCACCTCTATGGTCGATTTGGTACCTTCCACAAGGAAAAAAAAAAGAAAAGAAAAGATGTGTGTTGAGACAAAGCTCACAAATAACATTTTTCCTTAAATTTGTTTAAATTAAGCCACAAATGTCTTCTTCTTCTTCTCCTTCTTCTTCTTCTTCTTCTTCTTGGGTAAGAAAAAAGTTTAGGTGAGAGGGCTGTTGCAGTTGCAGCTGCAGCGAGAATTGAACCTAAGTCTTGAAAGCGAAGAGTTCGGTGTGCGTGAACTAACTCAGGATACCTACATAACCGAAAAAAAAAAAGAAGAATTCGATCCTTAGCAACTCAACCAACCCTCGTTGGTAACCACAAATTTTTTCGCTAACGCTTTTAAATACATTAATTATTTCTTTTTCTTTAGACCCACTATATACACGTTGGATCTTAAACCTTATAAAGAACACTTGCATATTATATAAAAGGAACACACTTGCCTTACTCTATTGATGTGGTTATGATGTACTTTGTACTATATTTTTCATCAATATAGTCTCTTTTTTTGCTGATAATATATATATATATATATAGAAGGTGAGTGTAAAGAAAATTAGAGGTGTATTTAAAGTAACCCAATTTTTCTTCTAATTTTGCTAGGGTTAATAATGAAAAAATTAAAATAGAAGTTATACAAAGGAAAATTCAAAGTATACAGAATAAAAATAAATAAAATGCATAGTTTTGTTTTTGTATCTCGATTTTGAAAATTATATTATTAGATACATGTACGTAACTGTGTCAACAAATGTCATCTTATTTTTATGATGTTTAACAAACGTATGCAGCCACTTATAATTGGCATTTTCATAAATGTAGTCTAATTGGAACAATTAACTTCGATCTGTTACCATTGCCAGCATAAAAAAATTTAAAACAAATAAATTTATAATCTAAGTTGAATTTTAAAAAAAATCACGCTTTTGGTTAATTAGGTGACCAAATCTCATCATCGTCCAAAACGTCATGCATGTTAAGCTTGCCTATTTCATCCTCGCCCTAGTTTTGTTTGAGACATACTAGCTCCATTCCCAATTAGACAATAGAAATCTGTTTTGTAAACTTAAAACAATTTTTTTAAAATGGATTCCTAAGTTTAAATATCAACTTGACCATAATGTTTGGGTTGATAGGCCCCTACCACGGATCCTTTTTAATGTTCTAAACTGTTCATTTTATAAGATTCTCTATTGTTAGTAATGGGCGCCCATGTGGCATGACCATTTGAACATAATTTGGATCTTATCCAAATAGGTTTTGAATTAAATTCAAACCTATTTAGGATAACCACTCAGGATATAGATATTATCAGTTTTAACTGATATGGATAAATAATAATAATATAATATATATCTGATATATGGTTATGGGTAACCAAGAGAGAAACAACGTAGTTTTGTTTCTACCCATAAACTTACTCTCTCCCAAGAAACAACGATCAAGTCATTTGCACTGTGGTTTGTGTGGGTGATATTCACCATTGTAATATCACCCCACTGCTGGGATTGATTGATTAGATTCTGGAAGCACGTGATTTATCCACGAGGTTTTAGATCAAAAGAGGTATGATCTAAACATTTTATTCCGCTGCATGTTTTGTGTTTTGATTTACAACAATTACATGCTCATTCATATTATTATTATTATTATGCATTGGGAGTGTGATTGAAGATTATTACTTCACGAAAGAAAGTGGTACTGTAATATGAATTATAGAAATGTGGTATGGGGTAAATACGTTGGTAAGTCCGAATAAGGGTGTAGCTGAACTTGATAAGTTGGCCTGAGTGTCCTTGGTGAAAGACCAGAAACCCACGCAAATAGGTGTCGAGCCTTCCGGTTAATACCGGTAAAAATGACAATTTGGTAGTACTTACATAGTCTACTTGCAGACACCAACCTAGGGATTACAAATGTCGTATTTACCGCCCCGATTGGCTAAAAATTGGAAGTTTTGAAATATGTTGAGCTTGCAAATTTTTATTGAAAGTTGGTAATCTTTAAAAAAAACATGAAATGGATTTTCTTTAAAAGGTGCATGGCATGGCATTGACATTTGCATTTTAAAATAAAGTTTGCATAACTGTATATACTTTGTAAGAATTCTCTACTGGGCTTTATGCTCACCCCTTTGGGAATTGGTGTAGGTAAAGATGTAGTGATCTCGCCAAGCTAAGGGCGTGGATATGTTTTAGTGAAGAGTAGATTACTCTTTCTTTTGTTGTAATTCTTGTAAAGCCTAGGGCTAATTTGGTATGGGTCCGAGAGACCACTTTTGTGTAATCGGGCTTAAGCCTTGGAAGTCGTAGCCCATAAGGGCATTTCATTTATTTAGAAACTTTATGCTTCACATGCTATAGATTCATGTGTTTTCTTACTTATGAATGTATAAATTGCAAGTGAAACTTTTATGTAAACCATAATGATTAATGATGAAAGGGTTGGAAAATGGTTATATTTAATTAGTGAATGTGGCTTGGTGTAGTATATTGCTGGGTAAATTTTCAGGGCGTGACAAGAAGAATTTCTCCATCACAATGTTCCAAACAATATAAAGTGTGAACATTCACATCTGGTCTCTTATGTTGAAGTTGGTGTGAATGTTCACATCGTAGTTTATGTTAAGGTCTACTTCCAAACAAATTTTGTCCTATGTTTATTGTGGTTGGCTACAGATGTGAATATTCACATTTTACATAAATTAGGTATATGATCCATCCACAAACATACTAGAATTAATGTGAATTTTCACATCTATTTATCACATTGTGAATATTCACATCATGTTTAAATACAAATAAACATTGTGGCTAGTGGTTATATGACTGAATACAATAGTGTGATATGAACTTTAACATCACCATTGCATAATGGTAATGAACACAATGAAAACATATACACCATTTAATATTATATAGGTGTGTGAATATTCACACTAATTGACAACACAAATGATAATTTTTCATTACAAATTAATGTCAACAGTAACACTGATTAATGATGTGACGATGTTAACAAAAACCAAAAACAATGGAAACAACAGAACTAGAAATCCAAAAAATCTCAATCTCTCTCTAAAAAAAAATAAAATTAAATCGACGTCCTCATCGTCATCATTATTACTATCATTAACAACCTATATAATTCCACCATTATACTAATCCAAATCAAATCAAACCCATATTTGAAGAACAAGTTTGTAACAAAATTGAGCTTCAAATCCTTCTCTCTCCCTTTGATTCAAATCTTTCTCTCTCTCTCTCTTCGATCTCCTAGTGAAATCGCAACTATGGCAGAAAACAAAGTTTCTAACTTTCGTTCAACAATTCTCAACTTATAATGGCCCTACAATCTCTGATTGTAACGAAACAGAGCTTCAACCTACAATAATGGAGGAACACATAGCTTCGAACATAAAGAATGAACGAACGTAGAGCTTCAAAGACAAAGCAACAATAAAAGAACACAAAACTTTACCGCAATAATAAAAGAACACAATATTCTCTGGCCACCACGTGTAAACTAGAGATTCAAAACCCTATCATACAGAGATTTGAAATGTATCATAATCCCTACAAAATCGATGATCACCAAAATTGCTTCTAACAAACTATGGAAATGTGAATATTACAACTATGTGAAATACATACTACCAAAATAAAAAAAAAAAAGAGTATAATAGTCCCTAAAAAATTATAAATTAGGAAAAAAATGATCTCCTGGTATAGAACTTTAAATATATGGGACTTGTTGAAATATAAGAATACTTTATGGACTTTTTAGGTTATAAGTCCACTAGATAAGATTTATACATAAATCTTCTTACTTTTTAATATTTTTACATATTTTAAAGACACTTTTTATATACTTTCCAACTTTAAACAATACTTAAGGAATACTTGTTAACATTTGCTTATATAGGGGGTGTTTGGGAAACCAAGATTGAGGCTAAAATAGCCTCAAATACTAAAAAAGCCAAATAGCCTCAAATATCTTAAACTAATAATTTATATTGAAAAAAAAACCATCATTTCGGCAGTGGGGTAGCTACACTATCACGTTGACAGTGTAGCACAGTGTAGTTGACAGCCTGTCACGCCCTCAAAATAATAACATTAAACCCATCCATATAGAGACATGCATTGATACATAAAAGGTCCACATTCATCTATTCATCAGAGTATTTCATTACAAAAGTATTACATGTTTACAACAAAAGCAAATGCCCTACGGGCTTACAGCTTTCCAAGTTAACACTTGGTTACAAAAGAGAGTGCTAACTTAATTTACACATTAAGTCCTTGGCTTGAATCTATATGTAATACAATCAAGGAAAAATAAGGCAACAAAAGTATGTCTGCCTCTAGCCTCCCAAGCTATGTCCTCAGAGG